>JALLLS010000151.1:0-38453 GCA_025094145.1 Spinellus fusiger | reverse complement strand
AATTTCCCTTACCTCAGTGGTCAGAAAGCTGCTGGAATTCTGCATTGCCCCCTCATTGTCACAGTATTCTCCAGTTCCTGACTTGGCACAAGGTGGATTTTGCCCAAAGAGAAGTTCTCTGGACCAGGCCCTGGGTCTGCATGACCTGATGCATGCTCACTACCTTCAACACCACCATTATCCAGTTGTGGCACTTCTGGATATATCTTCAGCATATGACAAGGTTGACAGACATGTGGTCTGGCAAGCCCTGTCTTCCTTTGGCACTCCTCCAGCACTCCTCTCATTTGTCTCTCACCTTTTTGATGAGGTAACCATCTCTGTGCTCTTGTCTAACCACTCTTCTTTACCATTTGCTCCAGTGACTGGAGTGCTCCAAGGGTCAGTGTTGAGCCCATGTCTATACTCACTGTATATCAACTCTCTGCCTGCCTTGCTTCGTTGTGCTGCTAGGCCAACAACCCACTGTGTGTCCTTTCCCTCTGGTTCTGGTTCTGGTTCTGGTTCTGGCTCTGGTCCTGCCTTGGTTCCTGTGAACTCTCTGCTTTTTGCAGATGACGTGGCTGTCTTTGGAGACAAAGATGCAGTACAAGATATGCTGGCTCTGGCAGAGCAGCATTCGTTCTCTCTTGGGTACAGGTGGAACCCTAGCAAGTGTGTGGTGTTGAACCATCCCTCCTCTACTTCCTCAACATCTCGTGGCCTCTCCCTCTCTCTGTATGGTGTGCCACTTCCACATGCAGAGAAGGTGACATATCTTGGTCTGCCCTTTGGCAAGAAGAGTCTGTCTGCTTCCTCTTTGGTGTCTTCTTGGTCCCCTGGTGTGCTCAAGGTGATGGGCATCCTAAACATGGTTGGTGTGAACTGTGCTGGCTTCTCTCTCCACCTCTGCTCACACATCTACAAGACTTTTGTGAGGCCAAAGTTTGAGTTTGGCCTGGCCATCTCTTACTTGAAAGCAGCAGAGTACAAAGCCCTTGAAAGGCTCCAAGACAGGTGTCTCCGTCTCCTGGTGGGTGGCCACCCAACTTCATCCACAACAGTGCTGAAGCACATTACCAACATGCCCTCCATGAAGCATAGAGTAAATGTGCTGGTGACCCGTTTTGCCTTGCGTTTTTGGTCCTTGCCTTCCTCTTGTCTTCTTGTCCTGCTCTCTGCCTCTCTGCCCATGGCCAGAAGGAGCTCATATCTGGTAAAGAACCCACTGTACCTTGCCCTGCCAGACCCTGTTCCTACCAAAGATAGCCAGCTGAAGCTGTTCTTTGAGGAGTACCGCCAGCACAAGTTTGACCTGTTCCTTGCCACCACCACCATGGTGTTGATCAAACACTGCCGCCCCTTGTTGGGAATTGATCCTGTTCTGTTGGTGCCTGCTTCTAGAGCAGAGAGAAGCCGTTTGGTCCGTTGGCATCTTGGGTGGCTCCCTGGAAAGCCTAGAGAGTGTCCTTGTGGTTCTGACCATACCTCGCGCCGTCACCTGCTGGAGTGTTCTCTTGTGCCTGCCTCCCTTTGGTCTTTGCTGCCTGTTTGTTCTGCTGGGGTTCACCCTATTGACTCCTGCCTCAACAGCATGTCAACACGTTGTGGTGCTCCCTGTCCTGTGTGGTGGCCTGCCTTGCTTGCCTTGCTCTGGCACATAGAAACACTATGTTGCCCAGACTGTTTCTTTCCTGAGGACTTGTCTCCTGGATCCCTGTGGCTGGCCTCTGGTGGCAGTATTAGGTCCTTACAAGAATGAAACCTTTTCTGTCTGTCTCCTGGTTGCTCTCCCCCACTGCCACAACCATTTAGTGCATGTTGGGTGGAAGACCTCCAGAACAGTAGTTTAGAGAGTAGTTTAGAGTTTTCTGTCAAGTAGTTTAGCATTTTTTATATTTTTTAGTCTTAGATGTTTTTTTGTTTCTTTTCTTTTCTTTTCTGTGGGGTCACTTTACTTTTTGAAGCATGTGATAAATACCCCTTTAATAAAAATAATCTTTAACCTGAGCTAAAGCCGGACTCTTCTTCTCTTTCTGCTAAAGATTAGTTTTTTTCAAAATTCATAAGTTCAATCCAAAAATTCAAAAACGTCCATCCGTCTCCAAAAAGCTGCATCCATCTGCATCCATCATCAATCCATCTTCCCCCATCTCCCAACTATCTTCTACAAAAGTTTCAGACCTCCAGCTCTCAAACTTGACCAGATCCACCATGTTCTCTTCTCCAGCAGGACAACAACACCTTTTGGCTAATGCCACCACCACCACCACCACCACCAAAGCTCAACTTATCTCGGCAGTGACGTCACTCCAACAGAGCTTTGCTCAAATGGCTTCTGAGCACACCCATCAGAAGCAGAGACTTGAGGCCTTTGAGGCCATTATGGAAGAAAACAAGCAGCTGAGAGAGACTGTGGCAGCCCTTGAGGCAAAGCTTGCTGCCTTGACTAATAAGGCAACTCCTGTGATACAAGAGGTGACACAGGCACCAAAGAACCACCAACAGGCTGAGAAGACAGCCAAGGACTCCACATGGGCTACTGTAGCCAAAAAGACCTGCCCAGCACCTTCACCATCCAAGAAGGTCCTAAAGGTTACACTTATGTGTACATTCCAAGAGGCAGACACATGAACCGCCCAGAGGCAAGATGCCTCCTGAGAACCCTTGGCCTGGAAACAGGTAGAATCCTGGATGTGTGTTTCCCTGCCTGTTCTGTTCTTGGTCTTTTGGTCCATGTCCAGTATGTTGAGTCTCTTACTGCAGTCTTGAATAAGGCCAAGGTAGATATCTACAAGAACTTTGACCCTCTGGACCCCAAGCATCTGGCAGACCCAAAATATGCCACCTTCAATGTTGAGCAGATGTGCATTGAGGCAGCCAGACTCCAAGAGAACAGATGCATGCAGGCTATCCAGTACATGCGCCCCCACATTGCTTTTTCTGTTGCTGCTGCTTTTGTAGCCAATGGCTGGATCAGTGAAGAGCAGATGCCCCCCAAGCCAACCAACAAGGGACACATTGACAGAGATGACCCAGCAAATGCCTTCCAAGTGAGCAGAAGAAGCTCTGTTGCCATGTCTGAGTCCTCCAACAACAAACACCAATATGAATAGAGTCTCTATAGGCCTATGGAATGCCAATGGACTTCAACAGTCTATGGTATATGACATTATGACACACTCACACTCCTTTACTATGCTCTTTATCACAGAAACCTGGCTCCTCTCTCCCTCCCACCTCCCTACTTCCTGGACACAGTTCCACACCTATGGCAAGCCTGTTGAGAACAGCTACCATGGCTCACTTGGTATCTGTGCTCTTGTTTCTCCCTCCTGTCCCTACCATGTTACCCACATCCC
Organism: Spinellus fusiger; assembly: GCA_025094145.1. Taxonomy (NCBI): domain Eukaryota; kingdom Fungi; phylum Mucoromycota; class Mucoromycetes; order Mucorales; family Phycomycetaceae; genus Spinellus; species Spinellus fusiger. The sequence goes on along the minus strand of JALLLS010000151.1, from coordinate 35,112 downwards.
TATGCCCCCCCTATGCCCTTGGTGTCCAAATTGGTTCACTGAGAATTATATGTCTCTACCTTCCCCCTCCCTTTCCCTTGAAGACACTTTTGCAGTGCTCAACTCCATTCCTTTGACAGAGGACACAATCATCTGTGGGGATCTGAATGCAAGACTTGGTGCAGTTCTTGGGGACCATGACACAAATCCTAGAGGTACAGCCCTACTGGAATGGCTAGAAGAACGTCAGCTGTATGTCCAGAACAGCATGCATGCCTTTGGTCAAGCAACCTACCACTCTTTCCGACAAGAACAAGAGATGAGTAGCATTGTGGATCTGTTTGTGTCCAACTGTCTCTTTGACAACACATTCATGATGGTGTATGGTGATCTCTCTCTTGGTTCAGACCATAGGCTGCTCAGTATGACATTTGATCATGACATGTCTACAGCTCCTCTCACACCACCACCCATCAGAAGAATGTGGAACTCTCACGCCTTGTGGAGCCAGATGTTGCTGATCTATACAGAGACAAGTTTGATAGTCTCTCCTCTCAACTATGTCAACTAATTACATCTACAGTGAGCAATCCTCCTGGTGTCTGTCCTGACATTGATGGCCTGACAGATCAGCTCAGCAGCTGCATCTACTCTGCTTTGGACAGCTCTGTTGGAAGCAAGACACATAGACCTGCACATTGGCAGAAGTTCTGGAGTGAGGCTCTGCAGAAGGCAGTTGAGAAGAGGGAGCACAGCTTCAAGAGCTGGAAAAGGGCAAGAGGCCTGGACAAGGTTTGTTGGTGGCAGAGGCACCTGGATGCACAGAGGGCCTTTAGGTGTGAGGTGCAAAGAGCCAAGAGAAGACACTGGCAGGAGTTTTGCAAGAGCATGGAGAGAGACTATGCAAAGGCTACATCCAAGGTGAAGCAGATTTGTAGAAGAAGACAGCCACAGCAGACATTCCAACACCCAGATGGGCCAGCAGCAGCAGCAGAAGTGATGAGCCAACACCTTGAGAGTGTTTATAGAGGCTCACTATTAACATCACTTAGACCACCAGCAACAGCACAGCAGCATCAGCATCCCTTCCCAGCAGCCACAACACCATTCTCACAACCTGTTGTCAAGTTCTGTATGAAGCTGCTGCCAAATAGGAAAGCACCAGGAGTAGACCACCTGAGAGCAGAAATGCTAAAGCCACTCAGCACCACCATTGTCCCCATTCTTTCTGGTCTGTTCACCATGTGTTGGCAGTGGTCCTATGTTCCTCTCCCATGGCATCAAGCACAGGTGTTCCCCATCTTCAAAAAGGGTGATCCAAGTGATCCAGCCAACTACAGGCCAATCTCATTGACTTCTGTTCTCAGAAAGCTGTTTGAGGTATGTCTAGCACCAGACCTGCACAAGTACTCTCCCCCACTTGATGTTGCCCAGGGTGGATTCAGACCAAGACAAGGTGCACTGGACCAGGCTCTGTGTTTACACAACCTGATGAAGAGATATTATCAGAGACACCACCATATCCTGTGGTAGCCTACTTGGACATCAAGGCAGCCTATGACACTGTAGACAGGAACCTGATCTGGGATGCCCTGCACAAGAGAAACACACTGCCACCACTGCTTGCTTTGCTTGTCCACTTGTTTGATGATGTCCATGTGTCAGTCATCCTGAACAACTATGTGTCCTCTTTGTTCTCTCCAGTAACTGGTGTACTGCAAGGCTCAGTTCTCAGCCCCCACCTTTATTCAATCTACATTAACCCACTTGCATGTCTTTTCAGAAGTGTGGCAACAGCAACAACAACAACACATGTGCAGTCTAGCTCACCATCATCTTTGGCAGAGTATGAAGAATCAACTAACAGACAACAGTAGCACCACTATGGATAAGCCTACAGGAATCAACTCACTCTTCTTTGCTGATGATATTGCTGTCTTTGGTAAGGTTGGAGAGGTTCAGCACATGCTGCATTTGGCAGAGCACTACTCCGTTTCAGTTGGCTTTAGATGGAGTCCTTCCAAGTGTGCAGTGGTTCTTCCCCCTTCTGTTTCCCAGGCCAACCAGTTCAAGATATATGGAGAGGCCCTTCCAGCAGCCAATGAGTTTATTTACCTTGGCATGCCCTTTGTCTACAATGGAATCAACTCCTCTGGGATTATCTCACACAGAAAGCAAGGCACAATGTTTGCCATGTCCACACTGCATGCTGTTGGTGCCTCATGTTCTGGTTTCTCTTTGCTCCTCAGCTCAAGACTATACAAGACCTTCATTAGGCCAAAGTTTGAGTATAGTCTGGCAATCACTGTTCTTTTGAAGAAAGATATCAAAGCTCTGGAGAAGATACAAGACAGGTGCCTAGAATGATCATAGGCACCACCCCACTAGCTCCACTCAGGTGTTGAAGCATATCTGTGACTTGCCCAGCATGAGTTTCGCTCAGACTCTCTCAAGACAAGGTTCTGTCTAGTGCTGCCTCACTTCCACCCCAATGTCTTTTGTCTCTGCTGCTAAACAGTCCAGGAGTGCCACCACTTGAACCACTTACCAAGAATCACCTCTTTGCCTCTCTTCCAGCAGTATTGCCAGAATCATCTGCCCAACTCAAACAATACTTCCAGAAACAACACCAACAGCTCCTTGACCAGTATCTGCAAGTGACAGACAAGGTGCTGATCAAGGCATGCAGGCCAACACTTGGCATTGATCCAGTCCTCTTCTTGCCAGCAACCAGACATGACAGAAGCAGGCTCATACATTGGAGAATGGGATGGCTTCCTGGTAAGCCACGTCCATGTCAGTGCAGTCCAGCAGAGCACACCTCCAGAAGACATCTTGCAGAGTGTCCAGCAATTCCAAGGGACCTATGGGATCAACTGCCACCAGCACCACAACACTGCCATCCATTGGATCACACCATCAACTGTCTTTCTAAGAAATCTTCTTCCTGTCCTTCTTTCTGGGTGCCTCTACATACAATTCTCTGGCATATAGACCAGCTTTGCAACCCTGACAGTGAGTTTAGTCCCCACTCAAGTCCAGGCATGCTTTGGCATGATCAGGTGCACCAGGTGCATGAATGAACAGCTTTTTGTTCTGCTTCCCTGGCCTCCTCCCTCTCACTGTTACAATCTTTTAACACAGCTGCAGAGTGGAGAGCAGGGACAGCCTTAAGGTCTAGTAGTCTTAGTTTCTTTCTCTTGCCTGTCTTTTTTTGTTCTTTTGTCCTGTAGAACTTTTTTGTTTATTTCAATTAGTGCAAGGAGTGCAGTAAGGCTTCATTAAGCAAATGCATATATCTCCTTTAATAAAAAATCTTTAACCTAAAGCCAGACTCTCTTTCACTTTGTCCTCACTTTTGGTAAGTTTTCAAATTTTAACTAACTTTTTTTCCACCCCATCCATTTGCATCCAGTACATTTTTGGGTGCATCCATTTGCTGCCTTTTCAAATCTGTTGTCCATTCTTCTCTAGGCCTAATTTTCAATGAGCTTCTCTCCTTTCCCTTTGGGGACTCCTTTACACCTTGTCTCTGGTGCCATGGAGACCACCACCGAACCACCAACTAGTCCGGCCCTGTCGGACTTCCAATCACTGACTGCCTTAGTTTTAGACCTGGCAAAAAAGGTCCAGGAGCTAGAGAGCTCCAAGGCTGATATCTTGGCTCTGAGAGGTCGGATTTCAGAGCTTGAGGCGGAGAACGAAAGCCTGCGACGTCGCGCAACCGTCACAACACCGGTCACACCTATGGCGTCATCGTCGGAGGTAAAAAACACAAAAATTACTAACAATATGTTGGTTTCTCCTGTCTCTTCTTCAGGATTTTCCTCCTTGTCTGCCTCTGCCAATGCTGTCAAAACAGTAAAAGACTCCTCCTGGGCCACTGTGGCCAAGAAAAACCACCCTGCTGCTCCCCCAAGCCCAAGACTTCCCAAAGGAAGTTTGAAGCCAATGTCCAAGTCTTTTCTGAGGCTTCTGATGTCACAGGATATCAGTATATTTATATTCCTAGGTCTAGGAAGATGACTAGACAAGAGGTCCATTGCTGCCTTCATGTCTTTGGTCTGGAGCCCTCCTGTCTGCTGGACATTTGTTTCCCTGCCTGCTCTGTCCTTGGCCTGTTGGTCCACAATGGGTATGCCCCCACTGTCCTTGAGCTCTTGGAGAAGGCTCAAGTAAAGGTCATCTCTGGCTTTGAGCCCTTGGATCCCAAGCACCTGGCTGACCCTGCCTTTGCCAGCCTGTCTTTTGAGGAATTGGAAGACAAGGCCCATGAAGTGCACCATAAGAGGTGCATCCTGGCCCTGACCCACCTCCACACCCTCCTGATCCCCTCTGTGGCCAAGTCCTTCCTTTCTGTTGGCTGGATCTCTGAGGAAGACCTCAAGGAGATCCTCTCCAACCCTGCCTATGCTGTCCACCACCATGACCAAGCCTTCTCTATCAGTGATGATGAGATGAGTGAAGTCTCCTCCTCCCCCTCCTTTACCCCTATGACCCATGATGACAATCTCAATTTATGAGTGAGTCCATAAAGGTAAGTTTATGGAATGCCAATGGTCTTCAGACAACCATTGTGCATGATGTATTGTCCCACTGTCCCCCCTCCTCTATTCTTTTTATCACAGAAACCTGGCTTCTTCCCCCTGCCTGTCTACCTACAGACTGGGAGCAATTCCATCTGTATGGCTCTCCTGTTCTCTCTGCCAACCGTGGCTCTATGGGTGTCTCTGCTCTGGTGTCTCCTTCCTTTCCCTTTCCTGTCTACCAACTTCCTTCTCCAAACAAGTATACCCTTTCTTTGAAAGTGGGACCACTTCGTTTTCTATGCCTGTACCTCCCCCCTTCTATGCCACGTTCTCACTTTATGTCTGTCCTTTCTTCTCTTCCTATTTTCCCCAACACCATCTTGTGTGGTGACTTCAATGCAAGGCTGGGTGACATTACTGGTGATGCAGTGATGTCTCCCCATGGCTCTGCCATGGTTCCATGGCTTGAGGAGCAGTCCCTGTCTGTGTTGAACTCTTCTCTTTCCTATGGCACTGCTACCTGGAATGGTTTCCAGCATGATTGCACATGCACAAGTATCATTGACCTGTTTCTATGCAATTTCCCTATGACCCTCCCTTCTATGAATATCTTTTCTGACCTCTTCCTTGGCTCTGACCACCATATGCTTACCCTTTCCTTTACCTATGATATGTCCTCTACTTCCCTATCCCCCTCATCTTCCCCTTCATCATTCATTCACGCCCAATGCCTCTGGAATCTATCAAGACTACAAGAAGAAGATACATGCAACCTGTACATTTCCACATTCACCTCCCTCTCCCAACCCCTATGCACCCAACTACAATCCCTTGTTTCTTCCCTTCCCCCTACTCACCCACTCATTGACAGTCTCAAGGACTCACTCAATGAGTGTATCTACCTATCTCTGGATGCAGCTCTGGGTACCAAGACTCCTTGGCTATCCCATTGAAAAAAGTACTGGTCTCCTGCCCTGCAATCTGCTGCTGCCAATTGTGAGAGGTGCTACAGAAAGTGGAGATACTGTACAGGTATTGACAAGGTCCACTGGTGGTCAAAGTACAAGGCTGCCCATGCTTCCTTTATGTCTGCTGTCCTGTCTGCAAAACGTATGTCATGGCAGAATTTCTGCAAGTCACTTGAGACCAACTTTTCCAAGGCTTTGGCCAAGGTTAAGCATCTCAAGGGGCACCACACTTCCACTCCTTCCTTCTCCCACCCTGATGGACCAGCTGTTGCTGTAAAGGTGATGGCTGACCATCTTGAAACTGTATATAGTGGTGATATCCTTCCTTCCTCCTGTCCTCCCCCTCCTGGTCCTTTCACTTCCCTCCTTCCCTTCTCCTCCTATGCTCCCCTTCCTTCCCCTGGTGTGTCTGGTGTGTCTGGTGCTCTTGGTTTGCCATCCATTGGCATTCCAATGTTTGACTCTGCTTTGGTGGGTTGTTGTATCAAGCTTCTCCCTAACAGGAAAGCCCCTGGTACTGACCATATCAAGGCTGAAATGCTCAAGCCCCTGTGCTCAGTGGTGGCCCCTCTCATTTCTTTGCTTTTCACAGTCTGCTGTCAGTGGTCTTACACTCCTTGTCTATGGAGACATGCAGCAGTATTCCCAATCTTTAAGAAGGGTGACAAGTCATTGGCATAAAATTACAAGCCTATTTCCTTGACCTCAGTGATAAGAAAGCTGCTGGAGTTCTGCCTGGCCCCATCATTGTCCCATTATGCTCCTGTGTCTGACCTTGCACAAGGTGGTTTCCAACCCAGAAGAAGTCCTCTAGACCAGGCCCTGTGTCTGCATGACTTGATGCATGCACACTACCTCCAGCACCATCACTATCCTGTTGTGGCCCTCTTGGACATATCCTCAGCTTATGACAAGGTGGACAGACATGTGGTCTGGCAAGCCCTGTCTTCCTTTGGCACTCCTCCAGCACTCCTCTCATTTGTCTCTCACCTTTTTGATGAGGTAACCATCTCTGTGCTCTTGTCTAACCACTCTTCTTTACCATTTGCTCCAGTGACTGGGGTGCTCCAAGGGTCAGTGTTGAGCCCATGTCTATACTCACTGTATATCAACTCTCTGCCTGCCTTGCTTTGTTGTGCTGCTAGGCCAACAACCCACTGTGTGTCCTTTCCCTCTGGTTCTGGTTCTGGTTCTGGTTTTGGTTCTGGCTCTGGTCCTGCCCTGGCTCCTGTGAACTCTCTGCTTTTTGCAGATGACATGGCTGTCTTTGGAGATAAAGAAGCAGTACAAGACATGCTGGCTCTGGCAGAGCAGCATTTGTTCTCCCTTGGGTACAGGTGGAACCCTAGCAAATGTGTGGTGGTGAACCATCCCTCCTCCACTTCTTCAACGTCCTGTGGCCTCTCCCTCTCTCTGTATGGTGTGCCACTTCCACATGCAGAGGAGGTGACATATCTTGGTCTGCCTTTTGGCAAGAAAGGTTTGGTTGCTTCTTCTCTGGTCTCATCTTGGTCCCCTGGTATGCTCAAGGTGATTGGCATCCTAAACCTGGTTGGTGTGAACCATGCTGGCTTCTCTCTCCACCTCTGTTCCCACATCTATAAGACTTTTGTGAGGCCAAAGTTTGAGTTTGGCCTAGCCATCTCTTATCTGAAGGCTACAGAGTTCAAGGCCCTTGAAAGGCTCCAAGACAGGTGTCTCTATCTCCTGGTGGGTGGCCACCCAACTTCATCCATAACAGTGCTGAAGCACATTACCAACATGCCCTCCATGAAGCATAGGGTAAATGTGCTGGTGACCCATTTTGCCTTGCATTTTTGGTCCTTGCCTTCTTCTTGTCTTCTTGTCCTGCTCTCTGCCTCTCTGCCCATGGCCAGAAGGAGTTCATATCTGGTGGAAAATGCTCTGTACCTTGCCCTGCCAGAACCTGTTCCTGCCAAAGACAGTCAACTCAAGCTGTTCTTTGAGCAGTACAGACAAGATAAGTTTGACCTGTTCCTTGCCACCACCACCATGGTGTTGATCAAACACTGCTGCCCCTTGTTGGGAATTGATCCTGTTCTGTTGGTGCCTGCTTCTAGAGCAGAGAGAAGCCATTTGGTCTGTTGGTATCTTGGGTGACTCCCTGGAAAGCCTAGAGAGTGTTCCTGTGACCTGGACCACACCTCACACCATTACCTTTTGGAGTGTCCTCTTGTTCCTGCCTCCCTTTGGTCCCTGCTTCCTGGTTGCTCTGCTGGGGTCTACCCAATTGACCATTGCCTCAACAGCCTTTCAACATGTTGTGGTGCCCCCTGTCCTGTGTGGTGGCCCACTTTACTTGCCTTGCTCTGGCACATAGAAACACTATGTTGCCCAGACTGTTTCTTTCCTAAGGACTTGTCTCCTGGATCTCTGTGGCTGGCCTCTGGTGGCAGTATTAGGTCTTCACAAGAATGAAACCTTTTCTGTCTGACTCCTGGTTGCTCTCCCCCACTGCCACAACCATTTAGTGCACATTGGGTGGAAGACCTCCAGAACAGTAGTTTAGTTAGTAGTTTAGAGTTTTCTGTTAAGTAGTTTAGCATTTTTTATATCTTTTAGTCTTAGATGTTTCTTTGTTTCTTTTCTTTTCTTTTCTGTGGGGTCACTTTACTTTCTGAAGCATTTGATAAATACCCCTTTAATAAAAATAATCTTTAACCTGAGCTAAAGCCAGTAGATGTTTGGCATGATGCAGTAGTAGTAATGTGTCATGTCACTTGTGCAGCCTAGGTTCAATCCCTAGTTGCCCAGTTAAAATATGGGCATCTACAGCCCCTACTGCAGTCTCGGCAGATGTCTGGTCCATCTTTGGTTGCTGTGTGCTTGGCTGGCAGTTTTGACCATGCGTCCTGTCCTTTTCCCTCCCATGCAAGCACTGCCTTGCAGTCCTTATGTTCATATATGCCCAAAAAGGGTTTAATGCTGTTTTCTTTCTGGTGTGGTTCCTGGTTTGGCTGGTCTGGTCTTGGGGTGCTGGCAGGTGGAAGGATGCCCTCATGGGCTTAATTAAGCAATCTTTCCTATCTTTCAAATAAGTCTTAGTCTTAGTAATTTGTCTGTATTTCAGTTCCTTTCCTTTCATTCTATGTTCCTATCCTTATATGTAAATTATGCTTCCCTAATATGTCTGTTGGAGTCACTATACTATTTCTAGCTTGTGAAAAATACTCCTAAAATAAAAAATCTTTAACCTGAGCTAGCCGGGCTTCTTATATTTGTCCATGCTAGACACCATGCTATAAAATAAAGTAATACTATTGGCTGTACATGTCTTCCCTTTTTGGATACACACAGATAATATAATATAATATAATTAATAAGATAAATGCCAAGACATGTATGTGCAATTGTACACTGTAGAATTTAGTATAAATAATCAAGTGAATTCAATGAATAAACATTATCTTCTATCTTCTCTTTTATTCTTCTTCTTTGATCTACATGGGCTTTAGTCCAAACCAAGAACCACTAGCTATTCCACTCTGTGCACATACCTCCAGGCTTAGAACTATTCTATCCAAATTAGGGAATGACAAAAGTAGATCCTGGCTTTAGCTCAGGTTAAAGATTTTTTATTTTAGGAGTATTTTTCACAAGCTAGAAATAGTATAGTGACTCCAACAGACATATTAGGGAAGCATAATTTACATATAAGGATAGGAACATAGAATGAAAGGAAAGGAACTGAAATACAGACAAATTACTAAGACTAAGACTTATTTGAAAGATAGGAAAGATTGCTTAATTAAGCCCATGAGGGCATCCTTCCACCTGCCAGCACCCCAAGACCAGACCAGCCAAACCAGGAACCACACCAGAAAGAAAACAGCATTAAACCCTTTTTGGGCATATATGAACATAAGGACTGCAAGGCAGTGCTTGCGTGGGAGGGAAAAGGACAGGACGCATGGTCAAAACTGCCAGCCAAGCACACAGCAACCAAAAGCAGTCACCCACCTTGCCAGAAAATTAGTAGGGGCTGGGATGCCTGTTTTAGAGCAAAAATTGTTCTTCCCTGGGATTTGAACCTGCAACCTCTGCAATGTTTAGAAGATCTTAATACTAATCCGGCCAAGCCAAACATCTCGGCCCGGCTAGCTCAATCGGTAGAGCGTGAGACTCTTAATCTCAAGGTTGGGGGTTCGACCCCCCCGTTGGGCTTATTTTTTCAGGAGAATGGCACTTTTAGTGTTTATTTAGAAATTATATTACATAGTCACACATAATTGAATTTATTACTTTTTGTAATAAAGCTGAGACATCTTTTGGATAGTATATTTATTATCTATCAAGAGAGATGCCAAGATTATAGAAAAGTATATTAGATAGCTAATAATAATCTAGAAAAAGGTATAATTGTCCTTTATATCTGAAGGAATAATAAGAAAGTTTTTTTTTGCTTGTTAAGTATTGATGAACTGTCTGAGAAGTAGTCATTTGCTTAAAGAAGTTTATTGATAAAGAACAAGTACTTAAATCATCTATATCTGTTATTATATTCTGTAAGTCCTGTTCAACCATATTTTTGTGTTACTATTATCCTCATGACCTGCTACCCTACTAGTGACTGATAGCCTACATTTTTATTTCACTAGTAGATCTGTGATATAGCCAAAGCTATTGTATGGATAGTTGATGTTTTTGCCATGCATGCCCAGTGTTGGAGGTGCATGAGATACAAGTAACTATAGATAACAATACAAGGAAACAGTGTATGAAAACTATACAATTTGATCATTCAATACATACCCAAAGATTTTCTGGCCTTTAAGTGGTATTATCTCTTTCCTTTTATGTCTAAAAATATTTTGCCCTTTTATGGAACTGTATTTAAAATCAAAGGTTTGAGTATCTGTAATATAGGGCACTGCAATTATCAACAGGACTACCAGAAAGATGAATGTATAGTTATTTGGTCTCTAGCAGGGACAGGGATACAACACACAATTTGAGCACAACTAGTGACTAAGCAACTATTCTTTAAGCAATCTTTGCTTCTCTTAACAGTCCCAACAATACTTAATGTAAACAAAAAGGTCAATGTTTATTAGATATTCAATTGATGTGGTTTTTATACACTGTTTCATTGTGTTGTTAGCTATATCTATTAATCTCATTAACTTTTAACCATATATATATTGGCAATTTTGTTAACTATCCACACTATAGCTGCTGCTATATCACATATCCAAATTATTATTTCCTTTTGTGGAATACCTCAATATCAAATTGTATTATCAATATAATATATTGTTTATGAATAAAATTGTTCATTGTAATAGTATAGATAATAGTATAGTATGACTATAGCAACTGCCTAAGTACATTCCCTCATAGCAATAGATTATATACCCTAAAAGCCTTGTGCTTTATCCTTAAGAGATAGATAACTATGCTCAGGAGTATACCTTAGACAGCCTAGATTCCTTAGACAGTATAGAAGGAAGAAAACCACCTGAGACTGACTTGAGAACAATCTTAACTTATCTAATAGTAGAAGAGTTTATTAGTAACAGTTCAATCATGAGAGATAGTATGCTTACCTTGTAATTAATACTTGTCTTTAGAATAATAAGCCATATATTATCTATTAGAAGAAGACTTGTTACTATGTCTTTTGGAATACAATGAGCTCAAGCAGAGATAAAGACACTGCTTACCTTTTTACTCTCAGAATAGTCTTTGGTAGTGTCTATCACTTCCTTCTATTGTTTTTCTTTGTTAATAATGGCATATTAACTTGCTTAGTTATGCTCATCTGGACAAGTACTTGGGTGTTGAGTTGTAGGGGCAGTGCAATAAATAACAAAATAATAACAGGCCAAAGAATAAAAAAAAATTATTTTGGTTATGTATCACTTTAGCCCTCACTTTTCAATAATTAAATCAAAATTCACAGGTCAAATAACACCCTATTCTTATATTGAAATCTTCCTTACCATGTCCTTCTCTACCATCAGATTCAAAAAGAATGAAATCTTTGCCTGCAATGTCTGCCAGAAGACATTCAAAATAAAAGTTCTTATAAAATCACACAGGGCTACCCACAACATGTAAGATTAATCTTAAGTCTAAAAGTAATGTTGCTCATTCTCTACTTTGGATAGCTCCATGGCTGAGTCTTCTTCTTGGTATATATCATAGAAATAAAGGCATAGAATAATAAGAATCAAACTTATCATGCTTTATTGCTGTTGTCTACAGACCTTTCTCTGCCATCACCACAGTCTTCCATGTAGAAGAGGATTCAGACAATGACTGAGAGTTTATCAATGAAGCTGAAGAAGTTCTTGGAGAGAAGCCTCTTTGGGCTGACAGAGGAGAGGAGCTTGATAATAGCAGCAACACTTTTGAGGAGACTGCATTTGTAGAAGGTGTTTTCCCATTTGCAACCAGATTAGAAATGATCTTTCATTGTTTCTTTTCTGAGAATGAGAGTTGCTTCTCAAAGACACTTGCAGGGAAGGTCATGTCTTTGTGCCAGGACATAAAGGATGCCACTCTTGCCAATCCTTGGGAGAAGATACCTGCCTTGGACAGGGTTCTCAACCTCAACAAGAGAGCAAAGAACAATGTCCCCAAGTTCCCTACCACCACTCACCAAGTTTCTGTGGTAAATAAGTGCAAAGGCTTACCCCCCACCACCATCATTCATGAGTTCTCTATGAACAAGCCATCTGAGCACTTAAAGCTTATCACTGCCAAACCCCTCAAAACAGCAATGCTCTCTGCCTTGCCAGACAACACACCCAACCAAAGTGTTTTGCCCCAACAGGGTGAAAATTGAAAGACACACCATCTCTTCTAACATCCAATTGTAGCTGTTACCATCAACAACATTTCTGTTGATTTCTGGGTAGGAGATTTAGTGTATGCCTCTCCTGTTATAGGTGTGACTTCAACCTACAAGTTTGCCTATTTCTTTACATCAAGTGGTAGATTGATGACTGAAGCCCATGAAGAAGCATCTGGTTTGTTTACTGTCAGTAGCAGTGTTGTTCTGGACATTATGAAAGGCATTCAACTTTTCAATAACACCCACATCAACTCCACCACCCACCACCCACTTAAAAGAATTGCTACAAGTACTAACAGCCCCAACAGACAGTTCATGCCAGTGAAAATTGTACCTTTGAACTTGTTCTCAGATGATACAAGTGGCAATACTACCAAGAAGTGAGATAAGTTTGAGATTTGCATGGTGTTGCTTGCTGCAATGCCATTTAAAGGACAGTGCAAGGTTGATAATATTTTCTTTATTTGTACCAGCAACAAGTTCTTAATAATGGAGATGCTTCCTGAGCTTGTGAAGGACCTTGAGGCACTTAAGAAAGGTGTATAGATGTTTGACGTTGAGTATGGTGAACTTGTTCTTGTTGTTAGAGTGGTGCACCTTATCATGGCAGACAACCCTATGCATGCAGTTGTGGCATGTAGTCTTAGTGCTAAGGCTAAGCTGCCATGTAGAAAGTGTTACTGGGTTAATGGTGGAAGCACAACAGTAGAACAGAAGAAAGTGGATGGCAATGCTCATGCAAGAAGAAGGAAGGAGGATCTGGTGGAGATGTGCCAGCATTGTAACAGCAACTCCAACAATACTGGCCTCAGAAGCAATTCTGACACTGGCTACAAGTTGACTGGTAGTGAAGCTCTTTTGTCCTTGTAGTTGTGGGATCCCTCCAAGAATTTTCCTGTCAAGATACTCCACACTATCCTTCTTAGCATTGCTAAGAATCTTGTGATTGGCATGGTGCCATTTTATTCTGAGAAAGAAGTAAAGCACTTGGAAGAAAGCTTATTTAATTATCAGTCAAAAGCCTTCACAAGAAAGCACTGTACTCTATTTTGTCTGTGTGGATCTTATCTTGGAAGAGATTTCAAGATCATTATCCAGCAAATGCCTATCATTCTGTATGACCTGACCCAAAGAAGACTCATAAGCAATAACAACTCAAAAGCAAATATTCTTGATTTTTTTGTGAAGCTTGGTTTGCTTGTGTCTCTTCTTTATATGCAGAATATTGAGGCATATTTGGATATATATGTGAACAAGGTGAGATCTGCCATAAAGGAGTTGGTTGCTGCTATCATTCAATATGATACATTGCCAGCTCTGAGTGTGCCTGCAAAGAAGAAGACCATTAGCAGCACCCTAAAGATGCATCTTCTTCACCACCTGTACAAGGATATCTTGTGCTTTGGTTCACCTGTTTGTTACAAAACAGAGAGAAGAGAACAGTTCAACAAGTTTATCCAAGAACACATACTGCACACCAACAGGCATGTTGTGTTCCAACTTCAATCCAAAGATTCTTCATGAATTGTTCAACACAAGTAGTGTGCTGTGACATTCAGAATACTCTATGAAAGCTTGAGTGCACACAAGTACCATAGTACATCTCTGTATAATCTCACTGATTGGTTGTAACTACAAATCACCTTCTAAAGCTCAGTGTACTATCAGACACTTAACAAGAGCCATCTTCATTAATAATTCTAACAGAACAATATTGACCTATCAGAGTCAATTGAGTAAAGACTCATAATAATTAATGGTTTCAATAATGGAGTGCTTATCCCAGGAACCAACCATAAGGTGGCAGTTATTAATATTACCATAAGGTAGTAATATAGACACTGACCATAAGATCAAAGAGAGTGAATTCTACCATAAGGTAGAATATCCCCACCAACCATTTAGTTGTAATTGTGAAGCAGCCATAAGGTTAATCAGTACAAGCTGCAATTGCTCCAAGAACACCATGACTTACCTGTTGCTGGCCAATTTGGATGTGCCAAAACTTGTGAAATACTGGCCAGAAACTACCATAAGCCTGGTAGGTGTAGGTTTGTTAACCATTATATTGCCAACTGCTCTACATGCATCAGTGCAAAAGTCCCAAGACAACAACCCCATGGTACTCTTCATCCACTCCCAATCCATGAGATGCCCTGGTCTTCAATCAGCATGGACATCATTAAAGGATTGCCTAGTTATACAATTTCAACAGTATCTGGGTGGTAGTAGATTGTTTGACAAAGATGGCCCACTTAGTTCCTTGTCACAATATCATCAGTGTTGAAGGCCTAGTCAAAATCTTCATAAGGAATGTCTTTTGTCCCCATAGTCTGCTTCAAGACATTGTCTCTGATTGCAGCTCTGTATTCAATTTCAAGTTCTGGTAAATCTTAATCTATCTACTGCTTACTGTTTTATCCAAACTAAAGAATAAAGGGACTGAGTGATGACAGAACTTTATACAAGAATAGATTGCTTATATTAAGTAAATTATTCAACTATTTATATTCTATTTGATTGCCATGAATACACATCTATGATTCCTGTAGTTAAACCTATTCATATGTCTTAACTTACACACCAGTAATGTGTAATTGATTAGTGCAACTTTATTAGACATGTCTCTATATTAGCTCTGAATATAACACTTCTGGTATAATTAATAGCAGAATATATAATAACATTATAAATATTTAACTGATTTCTTTATAATACGTATAGTAATTGGTAAATACTAAAGTTCATGTAAACATAAAGAACAACATAATTTTAAAACACTTAAATGTTAGAGACCATTACATTTAATTTATAAAAAAAAATTATATGACACAAGGATGTCGGAGTATGATATTTTCTGACAAATCAAATCAATAAAAATACAAAATATATATTGTGCGTTAGTATGTATTAAATAATAATAAATGTAATCTTTAGTAATATAATATTATAATATTATGCGTACATATATATATTTATTAATAATAATATTTAAATATGTTTTAAATGCATTTAAAATCATAGTAGATATTCATATAAAGTATACAATAATTATGATATTGAATAAAATATATGTAGATACATTAAAAAAAAATTGGTTACCATGAAAGAATTTGGCAACCATCAATTTTTTTTTGGCAAGATGATATATTGTAATATGTTAACATGATTTCTTCTTGTTGTTACAATTTATAATGATCAATAGCTATTCTTTTGATTCACTCCTCTATAAATTATTGATATATGTTCATAACAGTGATAAATGAATTGTTTCTTTTAAATATCTGTCATGTTCTGACTTCAATCCAAAGATTCTTCATGAATTGGTCAACATCAGGAGTATGCTGTGACATTCAGAATACTCTATGAAAGCTTGAGTGCACACAAGTACCATAGTACATCTCTGTATCATCTCACTGAATAGTTGTAACTACAAATCAACCTTCTAAGCTCAAATTATTATTGGACACTTAATGAGCTGCCTTCATCTATAAATCCTTAGTGGATTAAATAAGACCTATCAAAGGCAATTAAAAGTGAAGACATAATAGATGGCTCTATAATGGTGTGCTTATTCAATGAACCAACCATAAGGCTCCAACATGTAGTCTACCATTAGGTAGAACAGCTACACCAACCATAAAGCTACACATATGTAAACTACCATAGGATAAATCATCTACACCAACCATATGGTTGCATCTATCAATAAGCTATGCCATGGACTAATCATTAACTACCAAAAGGTAGAATGCCACTGAAGGATAAGCACCCACAAAAAGTATAAATAATGAACCACTCTTCACTTAATAAAAATTATCTTTGTTCAGTCTCATTATTTTTACTTGTCTGAATAATTACAGCTACAGCTGATCAGCAAGCTTCAGAGTACAAAGAATTTCCTTTGGCTTTGGGGACAAGCCTCTATGGCCACAATAAGAAGGCTACTGAAAAGATGATGAGCTGGAGGGATCAGTATGAGAATCCACACCATGAAGACATCATGACCTTACTGGTCAGTCCATCTTTGAGGCCAAAAACAAGAACAAGGATCAAAGACTCAGATCAAGACTATGTAGAAAAAGTGTCCACTGAGAAAAAATAGCTATTTACAATCACTGGAGTATATTGAAAATTAGGAAGCCTCTTACACTCAATATGCTGAGGTGATGGAAAGACTTGGCAAATGTTTCAGAAGGAATTGCTTTAGTATTTTTAGATAGACTATTATGATAAGTAGAAAAGGTATAAAAGCTAGCTACTCATTAGACATCAAAGCTTTGCAAAATATACTTCTTACATTACCAAACACACCTTTTGTTTCTATATTTTGAAGAATAGGATAGAACTCTCAAATAAAACAACTATCTTGTATCTTCTGAATTGTATTGTAGAGGCTAAGCTTGCTCTAGATATTGAAATGGACAGTACTTCCTCTTATCACTATTTTCTTTTTGTTCCCTGATATATATCTAAATTTATATTAATGATGGATATCTTGTTGTGAGCCTGGCACTATCTGGAGTTCCAACAGAAGTTGAACTTTTTTCTGTGGTTGCTGAACCAAACACCATGACTCATCAGCCATAACAATTGCTATGTCAATACCTACAGACTAAATGTTGGTCATTAGCTGTAAGGACTACTGTACTGCTACCTACAGTACTTAATAAAAATTAGTCATATTGGCTCTATACTACTTCTAATAATCAGATAAATAGAATAGTATAAATATCTACAATTCTATATACAAAATAAAGTATCTTTTCTCTACCCATCTAAGGCTTTCTATCTTAAGAGTCTCTCAAGTTTATTTTAATCTTATTATATAAAAAATATAAAAAAAACTATAATCTTTTGAAAAAAACATACACTTTATAATTTAATAATATTGTTAAAAAAACCCCCCCAAAGGCAAAAGGTGTGGTTTCAGAATGTAATAAATATATTTCTCAAATTGCTTCTGCTATAAATTGAGCAGGCTTATATACTTTTTTCTAAGTTACATTGATTACTTTTTATGATAACAAGTTTTATAGGATTCAGGGGGGTATGTTCTTTATCCCCTTTTTCCAACACAGGCATAGAAGCAAACATTTACAAGTTGAAGAATATACTTTCTATTTTGCCAAGCACACCTTTTGCCTCTGCCTTCTAAACATCTATTCTTACTAATTAAAAACTACATCTTGAACCCCCTTTTCAAAAAACAATGGACGTTGCCACCCTCAGTGAACTATTCAAGAACCAGGCCCCAGTTTTCACAGGCTCCACAGACTCTATGGCAGTTAATGCCTGGATCAA
This sequence comes from Spinellus fusiger, assembly GCA_025094145.1. Classification (NCBI taxonomy): domain Eukaryota; kingdom Fungi; phylum Mucoromycota; class Mucoromycetes; order Mucorales; family Phycomycetaceae; genus Spinellus; species Spinellus fusiger. The sequence continues at coordinate 17,512 of JALLLS010000151.1, read as the reverse complement.
GGAAATGGCTCACTGGAAGGTGGACCTCTTCAACCACATAAGCCCATACATTGCTGCTTTAATGTATTGAGAGAAGCTAGCAGGTGCTGCAAAGGCATCCATTGGTGTCTGGTTTATGAGCCCTGAAGAGCTATATTCTCATCTGAGAGAGAAATTCCCTATGTCTGGCTATAGGTCTGCTGTAATGACAAAACTGGACAGTGGCACCCACTTTGCCCCCTTTGATTCTACAAGCTGTGCAAGAGAAGCCCTGAGTCTCTACAAGGTGCTCACACCATCAACTGGGGCAGCCTATGCCATAGCCATGGCACTGAGCAAAGCATTCCCCTATGCATGGTAACTAACAGGGGTATTAGCCACCAAAGTCACTGTAGAAAACTTTGAAACAATGCTGGAGAAATTTGAATCATATGCAACACTAACTCCAAGAGACTCTCCTGAATTCTATCAAAGAGGAGTGGTGCCCCAGAAGAAAGCCTCAGCCCATTCACCCCCTGGAGTACCCAGACCTACATCCACTTCCTATGATGGCCCTAGCAAGCTTTTGCTGAGAAGAAAGAATTATAAGGAGAGGTAATCCAGATACACTACAATGGAGAGACAGCTGGAGGAGTAGTCAAAGCAGTTATAGGCACTGATGAGCCTGCTTAACAAGAACAATGTGGGAAAAGCCTAGGCAACACTTGTACTCCCTCATCTCTAGTAATAGGTTCTGTGAGTAATGTCAGTTGCCCCTGACAGTACTTTGAGGCAAGATGAAGACAACAAACAAAACCTCCCTGAATGCTAAAGCCTAACATTCAGGGCAAATAGTCACAACTTGAAATATTAGCTATATAAACAGTGTCCTTTTAACTTGAATAAATCATTGAAGTTTTCAAACAGTAACTGTGTACCATTTGTAGAAGCAAGGGCTGTCTAGATATCATGCAAGTCTGATTTTGTTGACCTAGATACTCTTTCTATTTATTTTGTTATCCACTACCATTGTTCTGTTTCCCTGCTTGGTTCTATTTTTTTTTTGTATAAGACATTTTTTATTGAGCATCTTTATGCAGTCACACGTTGCACTGAGAGGTCTGACTGGGAAAGCATATTAGACACAAGTCACTTGCAGAAAATTAAAATAACAGAAAAGAAAGAAAAAAAACTAGCTAAACAAAAGGAGTATATAGGAGAAAAGGGCATAAAGTTAAAATAAACACTAGACTATGACATGTCTTTGTTTTTGCAGGTAAGGGTGGTAAGAAAGGATTGGGCATGTTCAGAGACAGTGGAGGTAAGGAAAGGAGAGTTGTGGAAGTGGCTGGCCCAGTAGCCATGCCAAATTGCCTGTAGTACCACTCCATAGACTTGACTACTAGTCAGAGGTCCTTTGGGAGGAAGAGAAAAGGAATGTAAATGTTGGATAGTATCTGCTTGCAAAGGAGTGTATATGTTGAGCCAATATGGCAAAACAGACATCCAGACAGGCCAAACCCTTGGACAAGTCACTAAGAAATGTTTGGGACTGTGGCAAGGGTGAGAGCATAGGCGGCAAGAGAGAGACAGAACAATGGTGGGCATAATGTGGTGTAGGAGTGACAAGGAGGACAGTTTGCCATGCAACAGGCAAAACCAAACATTCCTTGCCACATGTGACATAGGTGCCTTCCAAAAGGCTTTCCACTTGTTGGGTGGAAGTGAGGCAGCAGGAGAAGAGTTTGGCACAGGTGTTGTATAGCATAGTGAGCAGAAGACTTGTGATGAGGAGTGCATAAGTGGCAAGTTGAAGAAAGATGTTGTGAGGGGAGAAGAAGAAATATCCACAGTATCAGAATATGATGACTGTGGGTTTATATGAGGAGTGCATGAGTGGATGAAGAATGGAGGGTGGATGATGTGATGATTGTTCACATCATAGAAGAAATGAGAGAGGAGGTAAGGGCACATTGGCTGATCTGTCTGAGGACAACATTGTAAGGATTGTGTGGGAAGATCATAATAATAAGCATTGGCAACTGTAAGGTTTTTGAGGCCTGGCCTAGCTGGAGTGGGGTTGGTGGTTGATGATATCCATATGGATGACAGGGGAAGGCAAAGACATGTAGCAGGAGACAAGTCACTGCACAATTGTGGGAGGGGAAGATGGTCAAAAGCCAAGAAAAGAAGATTAAATGAATGTAAATGGGGCAGACGTAAAGCAGAACAAAAAGCAGGAAAAAAGAAAAGAAAAACATAATTGGGGGCATAGAAAGAAGAAGAAAGAGATATATAATAAGAAAAATAGGCACAAAGCCAGAGGATTGGAAGGGGAGCATATTGGGTGACAGGACAAAGGAGAGGAAGGAGCCAACAAAACTGGAGTGAGGCCTGTTGAGTGGACAGATCTAGCACACCAAGACCACCACAGTGACAAGGGAGACATAGGTTGACATAGCTGATGGGAGGAAACATCCTTCTCATCAGAAACTTACTTACCATAGATTTTAGCTTGGCATAAAAGGAGACAGGAAACCAGACAAGACTGAGAACATGCCAGAGCTTGGAGAGAACCAAAGTGTTAACCACAGTGGCTCTACCTCAAACTGACAGGAATTGTTGTGAATGAATGTGGGGTGCTTGCTGGATGGTGGCAAGGAGCTGGGTGGCATAGGTGTTGCATTGTAAAGGAGTATGGATGAAGGGATAACTAAGGTAAATGAGTGGAGAAGGAGAAGAGTGTTCTATCCAAGAGGGAATACCAGCTCTTGTAAGTGGCTCATGCCATTCAGGCAGAGGAGCACCAGAGAGGGAAAAGGCATGGGTTTTGTTGAGGTTAGCATGAGCATTGGAGGCAAGGCTGCAGGTGTCAAGGTGGAGGCAAAGGCAAGTAAGGTTGGAGGGTGTGCTGGGGCAGGCAAGGATGTTGTTGGCATAAGTGAGTACTTTGAGGCATAAGGAAGGTGAGGCATAGGGGATGGAATGACCTCTGAAGAGAGGATCATCTTGGATGGTGAGAAGGAGCAGTTTGAGGATGAAGTTTAAAAGGATTGGAGATAATGGGTCTCTCTGCCTGAGACCTCTTGCTTGGGTGACAGGATCAGAAAGGTGCCCATTAATATTGATGTGAATTTTTGTGTTGAAAAAGAGGGAGGCAATGGAGGTGACAAGGGAAGGAGGGAAACAAAAATGGGTAAGGACGGACTGGAGGTAAGAAGGATGGACATGGTCATAAGCCTTCTCTTGGTCAAGAAGGATGCCAATGGTGGGGGAATGAGAGGAAGAGGCATGGTCCATTGCTAACTTGATCATTAGACCATTGTCAGCAATGAAGCAAGAAGGGAAGAAGTCAGTTTGGTAGGGATTAATGAGTGTCTTTGCTACCCAGACCATCCTAGAGTTCAGCATCCATATAAACACTTTAGTGTCACAATTGATTAAGGAAAGGGGGCACCAGTTGCAAAGAAGGTTAAGATCACCTTTCATGGGTAGGAGGCACATAGTAGTGTCCATCCAAGAAGAGGGAAATAGGGAGAGGGAAAGGGCATTGTTGTAAAGATAGGTAATGAGTGTGACATAGAGAGGGTGGGCATAAACAAGGGAAAGGATTGGATAAGGAAGACCATCTGGACCAGGACTGCTAGCTTTGGGGCTGCAAGATACACTGTCACAGATGTCAAGGATGGTGAAGGGAAGGAGAAGGAAGGATTGTTGTTCTGCTGTGAGTTGGCAGTCAGGAGTGATGTGATCCAGCAATTGGGATGTGGCAGTGGGGTTGGTGGGTTCAGGGGAAAAGAGGGTCATATAAAAGGAATGTGCTGCATCTGTCATAGTGGAAGGAGTGGTGCATAGGTTGTTGGTGACTGGATGTTGGAGGGAGGGCATATGTTGCTGGGAGGCACATTGGGAGATGGTATTCTTGAGGAAACTGGCATATTTCTCACCTTCTTCTTGCCAACATTTGCCAGCTCAAAGAGATGAGATATCCACCAGTTTCTGTTGGAGGGTGGCAATTTCCTGGTCAAGGGAAGAAAGGACTTGGTAGAGAACAGCAAGAGGAGGTTTGCTACAAAGCAGCTTGTTACACTTACTCTGCAGCATCTTCAATTGCTTGTCTTGCCATGGAACATGCTTCTGGCTAAACTTCTTGGCCACACATTGCACTGCCTGCTTCACTGTTTCCCAATTGACTTGCACCAAAGGAGAAGTGAGAGAAGGAAAGAGGTCAGTGAGGGTGGAAGAGAGCTGTTCTTTGAAGGAAGGATTGGAGACAAGGAGAGGATTAGCATGCCAGGTGCCTTTTCCACTGGGCAAAATACCCAAGCAGAAGGAGGCAGAAAGAAGAGAATGATCAGTCCAAGAGGATGAGACCAGCTCAACATTGGATGATTTAAGCAAAGAAGAAAGAGAGGAGGGGGCATAAATATAGTCAATGGTAGAGAGGATAGTGGCATTGCACCAAAGGTAGGTAATGGAGAAAAAGGAGGGGCATAGTGACAGTCCACAAATTATGAAGAGAGATATTCACACCAGGGCATAAGAAGAGGATGAGTGGAGGGAGTGTGAAGAGACATGTTGAAGTCTCCCATAATAAAGAGGCAATCCCAAATGAGTGGGTTGTGTAAAATAGAAAAGGAACAAAGGTTATGAAAAAAGTCTCTTTGTTGAGGAAGAGAACTAGCAGGGGCATAAAGAACAAGGGCATAGAAAGGATCATAAAAGGAAGAAACATGACTTACCTTGACCAGCAGGGCACAATCATCCTCTGGTAAGGGTATGTGGTCAAAATGAAGATGAGGAGAGAGAGAAACAATACCACAATGGTATGTCCATAGGGAAGAGTGGGCGCAAAATTGTTGGTAAAGGAGGGTGGCAAGTTGAAGTGATGTGACATATGTTTCTTGAAGGGCAATGATGTTGAATGAGGATTGTTAAAGGAAAGAAATGAAGTCTAAACAATGAGAAGGACTGGATAATTTGATCAAGCTATTGCAGTTGATGCTGGCAATGCTGACAGAAAGAGGAAGGGCCAACATCCTAGGATGTTAGTGTAGTTGCTGGTGTTGTTCCAGCAGAAGGAATGGCAGGGGTTGAAGCAGGCTTGGCCTGTACTCCAGGGATGTGGGTGGTGGGCTTGGTGGTAGCAGAGGAAGCAGACCTAGTCACCCTAGGAAAGAGCTCCTTTGTCTTCTGCCTTTTGGTGGCAGGGGTCTCCATCTGTGGTTGCTCCTTGACCTGTTTGACCTGTTCAGCTATGGTGTGATCATGGCCAGGAGAGGGCAACTCCTCCTCCTCCTCTTCCACAGCGAATACTGCTGTTACTACCTGGGGCTCTGGGGCTTCCTTGGGGCTTTCTGGGATCATTTGGCCCTCCATTAGATCATCCCTCTCCTCCTCTGTGTTCACTACAGCAGTTGCTTGAACCTCTGGATTTACCTCCATAGAGGGCTGGTGCTTGTGGGTCTTGGTGCTGCAGGCATTTCCACAAGGACAGTTGGCCTTAGAATGGCCAGTTTCTTGGCACAACCAGCAAGTGCAGTTGTTGGTGGGGCAAATAGGGCAAGTGTCCCTCTTGTGGCCATCTTTGTGGCAGTAATGGCACCACTTGGGGAGGGTGCTAGTGACAGCATGGATTGCCATCTCCTCCTGCAGCCAAGGGATGTTGTGTTGGAGCTGCTCAAAGGTGATGAGGTCACCTTCTGAATCTGTGCATGGGGCCACATCCAGGATCACATAGCCAGCACCCATGTAAGTGCAATACGTTGTGTTGTAAAGGACACCTGCATCCAGGACTTGGCCATAGTAAACCATTGTGTCCCTGATACTATCTATGACGGTCTGTGGATCCCTCAAAGGGAGTCTTGAAAGAGATACCTTTCTGATATTGACCTTAGGCTCAAGAGCCAAGACACCAACTACAGTCACCTTGGCCTTTTTGAAGTACAGCCCCTTTTTGCAGGCCCTGCTGATGCTCTCATAGTCATCAGGTGCAAATCCAACCTCAAAGATGGTCTTCTTCCCTTCTTTCTGGGAAGTGGCACCAAGTCTCTTAGGGTATTGCTCAAACAATGCCTCATATACCTGGAGGTGAGTGGGTGAGACCTTGCTCATGTCAAAGATGACTGTGCCTGGGTAGTATGCACTATGCCAAACACAAGTCCTGTACGTTTTCATGCCTTGAGTGTTGCTCAGAGGCAGAGAAGTGTTTGTTTTGTTGGCAGCAATGCTAGCCCAACTGGTGTTTGTTGCAGGGGGATTGCCCTTGGGTTGTGATTCTTTAGCAGAAGAAGCCATGTCATGCCTGGTTCTATATACAGTTCAAAGTATTTTTTATTTATGGGTGTTGATTGCTATTTGTGCATTGGGCATGTTAGCCACCCTATGAGAACTTTTGAAAAAATAGAATAAACATTAAAACACTTCAAATATGAAAGTGAAAAAAAAGAATGCAAATGAATGGAAAACAAAAGGACCAAGAAATACAAAACCTCAGATGAGGAAAAAATGATGGTAAAATAAGAATTATGAATAGACATCCAAAAGGCCATAAAGTTAGCAAGGAAACCAGGACACCAAAAAGATAACTGTCATCCTGTGGCAATTCGAAATCCAATGAGGGATACTTAGAGCAACCTGGACAATCCTGAGGACACAAATACAGCAACTACACTAGCAGCTTCTGGCTTTGCTAAATGGGTTAAGAATGGGTGGTAGAGGAGATATCGGAGGAGGTGAGGATACAGCGTCTGTTGCTGCAGGAGTCTTTGCACTCTATGGTGGCGTTGGCGTTCCCACTCAACACACCCATCAGCAGCCTCAATGAGCAGGCTACCAGCTGATGGCTCTACCTTAAAGTCTCAAGTAGACATGGCTCAATCAATGGCTTGCAGCAGTATTAACAAACTGGGCCAAAGATCTTGCCATTTAACAAAAGACTTAACCATGCACAGCAAAAGATTTAGATAATAGTCAATTGCATGAATGTCTTTCTTTGTGTGTGCACGGTAGTAGAAGAATTGGATCCCAAACAGGTCTACATAGTCCATGGGCTACTGTCACCAGCAGATTCTTGCCACGTACTAGACTAGTAATTTCACTTTGAAGACGTTCAAGATAAGCTACTTTTAATGGATATTTAGGAGGGTTGTGAGCCCATTCTATTCTTTAAGCATTTTGCCAGAGTATATTGCCACATAGCTTAATCCATCTGGCTTTACTCTGGGGTGCTTCAAGCTGTGGGACAAGGCACCAGAGGAGGGTGTCTTCAGGAAGGGTAGCTGTGCGCTCAACAAATTTGGCTTGCAGATAAAGAAAACAAGAGTACATGTTAGGGAGGGCAGCTAATTGGACAACCTGGATTGTTCCAAACCTAGCAGTAGCAGATCTAGCAAGACAAAGTCTCAGACAAGCAGACTGACAGATTTGTAGTGGGCAGATGCCTAGTCTATTGACATTAAAAATAGCCAACCCATACTCAAGGATAGGCCAAACAAAAACAGTATATGCTCTTAGGGCTGCTGTAATCCCAAAGCCATACATGTTTACACCCATTCCTCTCAGCTTTTGCATTACTGTAATTGCCTTGACTTTTGAGTGTGAGAAAAGTGCATCTTGGTTAATACCTTGATGTGAAAAGGGGATACCAAGGTACTTGAAAGTATCACAGGTTGGAAGCTTGTTGCCATAGAGGTAAAATGGCACATTGGCTGGGGCATTGAGTACTTCACATTTGGAGGGACTCCATTAATAACCAAGGAGGGTCAAGTGAATTTTGGCAAGTGCCAGCATTCAATGTATATCTTCTGGGCAGCCCATAAGAGCCACATCATCAGCATACAACAAACAATTCACAGGAGCCCAAGTAACAGTGACATGAGATGGACTGTAAGAGGAATCTGATGACTCAGAAGAGTCATCCAAAACTGTAGAAGTAGGAAAAGGATTGTGAAGGGAATTCTGTAACTTGTCAAGCAATGTGTGAACAGTTGCCTGTGGGGAAGCAAAAGAGAAAGGATTTTGAACACAGAGATTAATGGACCGTCCCATGGTAGGTGGGTGCATACCAACCAGTATTGGGGATACCAAAGCAAACCTCAAGAAACATGGAAGAGTATCAATGAAAATAGAATAAAGAAATGGAGAAAGAATACTACCCTGTAAGACTCCCGTTTAGGTACAATGTCCCAGGATGCTACATTTTTCAGAATCACATTCACCACAATGTCATCAAACAAATTCTGTAGTAGCAAGAGCAATGGCTGAGACACAAAGGGCATCAGCAACTCCCATATGACAGAGCATTCCACACTATCATATGCAGCTTTAATATCTAGGAAGACAACAACTGGAGGCTTTGGATCCTGCTCTCCTGATCCTTGGGCAGCGTACAACCCCATAAGTTTGTGGAGACAGAGGGCCTGGTCTAGAGTTCCACAATGAGTGCAAAATCCACCTTGAGCCATGTCCAATGCAGGCATGGTTGAAAGGAGCTCCCCAGCTATACATCTTTCTAAGAGCTTATGAAACACCAATGTCAAGCTAATAGGCCAATAGTTACTAGGGTCATCCTGCTCTCCTTTGTTTTTGTAAATAGGTACCACCTGTGCTGTTCTCCAGGCCACAGGCATCCACAACCATCTCCAACACAATGTGAAGATCTGATGTAACAGAGGCACTAGCACTCAAACTAGGGGTTTGAGCATTTCTGCTCTAATATGATCAATGCCTGGTGCTTTTCGATTTGGCATCTTTTGAATAGCAGAGTGAATAAAGTCTATGTCCCATGGGACTGGATTGTCTTGGAGAGTAAACTCCTGACGCTCCTGTCTTTCCATAGATCCGCCAAACACACTCTCTAGGTGGTCAATCATGCAATTGGCAGCATGCCAAGGGCCCTCTGGAGATGACAGGGAAATTGCAAACGTCTCTGCAGCCTCATTCCTTTCACAGCACTTGTCATCTCTGTTAAGCCCTTACGGACTTTATCACAAAATACATGCCAGGTTTGTTGTTGTGCTTGCCTTATAGCCTTTTTCAAAGCTAAACACGCTTCCTCATACAAGCAGTAGGCTTCAATGCATTCAATATCATTGCCTACCTGTTGTCTAAAACAATAAAGTTCTTGACAACAATCAGCTAACTGTTGTAGATCAGCATTCCAGTAGCTTTTCCAAGCTTTTGGATGGGATTGTGTGCACCCTATGCTATCATCCAGGGCCTTGTAGATTGACTCATTGAGTCTCTCAGCAAAGTCCTCCATCTTAACAGAGCACAACAGGGTTTTGTCTTCTAATATTTTTTGGATCTCTCTTTGCAGTTCACCTATGTTCTCTGCAAAACATTGCTTGTACTGGTCACAGACTGTTTGTTTGTTTAAACGTTACGGTCTCCAGAGGCAATGGACAGCAGTTTCTGTCATGAGTGGTGGCATGAGCACTGGCTGAAAGGACAGCTCACACAAGTGGTGGTCTGAACCTAATGTCAGATCGTCCCTAATGTGCAAGCACACTTTGGAGAAGTTGTAGCTTCTTGACAGGAACAGGTCAATAATGCTAGCAAACCAACAGCCATCTGCTAGAATTTGCTCATATGTAGGCAAGCCAAATGCCAACTCTGAGTTCCACAAGGTTAGATCCTGATGGCAGATCCAGTCTTCAAATCCCACATGTCTGTCATTTATGCCATGATCTCCAGTCAGGTGGCATAAACGTGTATTCAGGTCACCAAGGACAAGTGTGAAGTCATCTATGGGTAGTGAATTCAACCTTTCCGCAGCCTCACTAGACAACAGCCTTGGAGGTAGGTACAGACCATGGAGTATATATGGGCCAATCCTACAGGAGACCACAAAAGGATTAGTAATTGGTAAGGAATGTACATGGTAAGGAAAGTCAGATGAATAAAGAACAAAACTCCATCAAAACCTTGTCCAGCATCACCATGGGCTGTAGCATAGTTGTGTATTTGTATCCAGGGGCACCTCAACATTTGCATGTCTTTGGTCAGGAAAGTCTCTGTCACTAAAAGTATATCAATATCATTCTGCACACACACATTCAGAACGTTTACCAGTTTGGGCCTGATTCCACAGGCATTCAATAGACCAATCTTCAGTCTATTCATAATTCTTCTTGGTGGATGTTTTGGGTGTCTCCCTCATCTTCTTCCATAGCTGAGCCTGATCCAAATGCCTGGATGGCCTCTTCTTCAAGGGTGGCGGGGCAGCTGGCAACTGGGGTCTTGGCCTTGAGATCTGCCAAGAGCTTCTCAAAGGCAGTGGCAGAGAGGCGGGGAGTGGCATTACCAGAGCCAAAGTGGCAAGCAATGCTGTACCCTAAGTGGGTGAGGGAACGAAGACAGGTGTTTGACACTCTCTGGTCAAAGAGTTCCTGGGCCTTTGCAGCCTTGGTACTGTTGGTTTCCCCTTGGAGCTTTGGGTCTGCAATGACTGCAGTGGACACAGGGTTGAAGTCCTTCACTGGACTGATCTTAAGCTTCTCAAGGTGCTCCTCAAGTTCCTTCTTGTAGCTGCTGTGGACCAGCAGTGCAAGTGTTCCCCTTGCCAGGAAGTGGATGTCAATGATCTGTGACTGTTGGATCTTCAACAATCCCAACATCTTGCGGACCTGGCCATACTTAAGGTATCGGCAGCAAGGGACATATACAAATTCGTACACTGAGGGTCCAGTGGGCTCCTGCAAGGCACGTACTGCTTGTGCCTTAAGCACTGCTTTGGCCTTTGTAGGCTTCTTGGCCTGGGGGTTCTTCTTTGCCATGCTGGCATAGGTGGTGGGTGTGGGTGTGGGTGTGGAGGTTGGGGCATGCTTTGAAGCAGCAGTCGAGTTGTCCTGCTTGGCAGGGGTGGCAGGGGTGGCAGTGGTGGTGGTGTTGGTGGTGCTGGTAGTGGCCTGAGCCTGGAGGGATGCAATAATTGCATCCTTGGCCTTCAATTGGGCCTCCAGTTCCTGGATATGGAGTCCAAAGATCTCCATCTGTTTTTGGATTGCCACCATCATCTGCAGCATTTGTTGGGCATGGGTGTTGGCCTTTTCCACCTTGGACATTTTGTTCTCCTTGTTGGTTCTTGCTTGGGTGCATTTGGCAAGCAGTTTTTCTTTTCTGCTTTTAGGGATGTTGTAGGTGGTGGGGACGTTGGTAAGGCCAAACTCAAAGGGTTTGGGGGTGGTGCTGAGGTGGGGTCCGTGGTTAATGGATCCAGTGTGATATAGGTGGCAGGGGGTGTTGGTGTTGACGGATGGGTGATTGTAATGTTTGCTGTAGATTTTATTATAACTCTTTGGGGTAATATTTATTATGCAAAAGAGCCCTCGGGTTCTATATACAGTGGCTCCTAACAAAACAATGGTATTTTCAAATTCAGACCATAATTTCACCCTTAAAAATTCTTTTTTTATTAAACATTCTTCATTTATTGCTTTTCCACTCTAATGTCTACCTCATCTAACACCACCAAACAACCCATGAGACCTCTTGGGAACAGAAAGAAGAATATTGATGACTTCACCTGATGTCTCATTGCTCACAAGGCCACCATAAATGGGACCAGCCAGGCTGCCATTTCTGCTAGGTTTGGAGTTAGTCAACAGTCTGTTTCAAGGCCAAAAAGAGCACTGGGCACAAGCCCATTCTGAAGGAGAAGGACAAGAGAGAAGTTGCTTGCAAAGTGGTAAGAGATTCATTCCAGACAATAAATCAGCTTTGCAGGCAGATGACTACCCAAGTGTCCATGAACACTTTTAGAAAATTGATGAGGAAGCTTGGTCTGTTTTCTTGCAGGGTGGTCAAGAAACCTTCTCTCACTACTAAGCACATGAAGTTGATACTTGCTTGGGCTAAGACCCACCCCATTGGACTGAGGAAGACTGGAAGACAGTCCTCTGGTCCAATGAGTCAAAGTACTAACTGATGAGGACCAACAACTGCAACAGAGTGGTGCAAAGAAAGAAGGAAGGACTGCTCCCAAAGAACATCAAGCCCACCATGAAGTTTGGTGGTGGTAGTGTGATGGTGTGGGGATCTTTCTCTGGTGAAGGTGTTGGGAGATTGGCACCTGTGAAGGGCAGTATAGACAGTAGAGGATACATTGAGATCTTAAAAAAGGAATACTGCCCTGAGCTGGCTCAACTCAAAGCACTGAATCCAGAGGTAGATTATGTTCTTCGAAAAGACAATGCTAGCTGTCATAAAAGCAAAGAGTCCAGGTTGTGGAAGGCACAGGAGAGCATTGTCACTATGGAGGGGTGGCCCTCACAAAGCCCCAACCTGAACCCAATAGAACATTTTTGGGAGGTGCTTGACAGGGCCATTAGGAAGAGGATGACCCCAAGAAGTACTCTTCAAGATTTGGAGGTGCTTCTGTTGGAAGAATGGGAAAAAATTCCCAAGGACACCACAGACACCCTCATTGCCAGCATGCATTAGAGATGTAGGGCTGTCATTGAGGCCAAGGGTGGAAGCACCAAATATTAAGGGTTTCCACCCAATAAATTTGTATTTATTATTCTGTTGACCTTCTTTATACTTCATCCAATTTACAAGTCTCTACTGTGTGTTTAATGTATGTTTTTATGATAAAGAATAAGTATTTCCTATTGCAGAATTATACTGGGGTATGAAAAAATACCATTGTTTTGTTAGGAGCCACTGTATTACAAGTACACTACCTCACTTGGCCACATTCTACACCTGCCAAGTCTCTCTATTGTTCAGATACCTCTGTATCAGGACTACCACAGTACATCCTCAAGCATACTATCTGTCCCAAGAAACCTGTGTCCATAACAACCTCACTTTGAGACCTACTAGCCTCCTAAGATCTTGCATTGCCCTACATTACAGTTCTTTTGCCACAAATAAAATGAAATCTAGTACTAGATATATTAAGTGCCATCAAAATAAGAGAGATCATAACCTACACTGAGTAACTTTGCCTAAGGTTGAGATTGGAGGAAAGGAGATATATGCAGTGGCTGACCAAAGGGCAGCTGCAAACCTAATCACAAAAGAGGCAGCAAATTGCCTGGGATTAAATGTAAAGACAGAAGCACTACTAAAACTACTCTCCTTGTGGAACCAGCATGTGTATACTGCCCTGGGACATACAGGTGTGAAAATGAAAATAAATGGAAGCCCTGGTTGTTGGACACAGCACATAGTAGTCAATTTTAAGGCAAGATTGGAGTTGCTTGTAGGATCAAAGTCACTGGAAGCAATGGGTTTTCTTCTGAATAGCATTGCTGCTGAAAAGAAACAAGATATTCAAGCAACTTATGAATTGGCCACAGAATCTGATAAAGAACTTCCAGTAGAAGGTGAACACAAGAAGGCCCCTGTTGTACAAAAAAAGATGCAAGTTGCCATAGGACTTCCTGATAGATACTTCACTGAATTGAGGGATGAAGTGTACAAGAGATATAATTCAATGTATCCTGAAGTTTCCAGAGAAAATATTGCATCAAGGCTAGTAACACATTGCAAAGAAGAAACAATAGAATTGTTGCTGGATACACTGGTCATGCACAAGGCAGCACTAAGAGAATACCCCAGTGGATGCCCTCCACCTGCTGCATATGCTCTGATCATGCCACCTATGAAGGATAAAGCTAAGATTCTCTTTGTAGCACAACACATGCTTGGAGGAGCAGCCTACAAATCCAGAGAGAAGTTTGTGGAAAAATGCATTGAGTATGGCATTGATGAGCCAGGGAAAACACATGCTCAAGTCCCTATTTTTCTGTGGAGAAACCTGGGACTACTGACCACTGTGTACTCTTTGACAATAGCTCAAACAGCTCACTCAACATGAAGAAGGTGGGGCTACAATTGCCTACCCCAATGGAATGTTCACTGTTTGTGAGAGACACAAAAATACTGACATCCTTAGACCTAGCCTCCTTTTTCACTGCAATTTGTCTGAATAAAGAGGTGCAAGACTACTGGACCTTTGATGGAGGCAGCATAGGAAAATTAAGAACAAAACGCTTAGTTCAAAAAAACTCAGAATCACTGGCAATAGCCCAGGCTTTCTTGCAACATGTCTTATCAAAAGCAAAGAACATCCAACAAAACCTACTGATATATATTGATAATATATATTTGAAGTCCACCAATGGAAATGAGAAAGAGCACATTGATGATGTCAGTGAAGTAATTTGTTGTTTCTTAGATGTAAACCTTCTGATCAACATGAAAAGAGTATTTTCTTTGGGAAAGATATGGTAGCAGTTCTAGGAAGAGAATGGAGCAGTGATAGTGATTGGAAAGTACCAGACCACAGAATAGAACATCTCTTATCACTTGATATGCTAGTGACCATGAAAGGCATACAGAAGATGTATGGGGGCATCAATGCCATTAGTGAACACTTACCTTGGTCCCAGTCCATACTCCTTCCATTTTACAAACTATTGGGGAAGAAGACACGTTTGAGCAAAAAGGATAAAGAAGACCTAAAACCTAGCTGGGTAGCCTTGAAGAATGCACTTACCAACACAAAGCATCTAGTTGTGCCTAAGATGGGAGCACCCCTAACATTACGTGTAGATGCTGCTGAGTCAGGCATAGGAGCAGTACTATGGACACACCCTACCCCTGATCAGGAAAATGTGGCCCCAGTGGCCTATTATTCAAAGGCATTTGATGGAGCACAAGGGAGCAGACATCCAGGCTAGAGAGAAGCCTATGGAATGGTGGCAGTTGTAAACCATTTCTACCCCTACTTGGAAGGATGCAGCAACCTCACAATATAAACATATGCTACAACAGCACTGGGACTCTTCACTCACAAGAGCAAACATTGTAGGGATGACCTCTCAAGATTCCATGCCAAGTTGAGTAGTCTAGGAGTACACCAAGACATGGTGGTTCATTGCTCAGGAGAAACACAGTTGATAGCAGATTGGCTCTCTTGAGTACTAGACAGACAAAAAACATCAAAGAGAAAAAGGATTGAAGACATGGACAAAAAAAATTATTGGAGCTTTTGGTGTGAAAGAGCATACAATGGTAGATAATGAGTTTGAGAGATTAGTATCTTGGGATGATCAAGAGTATCCAGAAAACGTAGATGAAGAAGAGGACCCTAACTATGTTCCAAACAAAAGCAGTGACAGTGACAGTGATGGTAATGGTGACCCAGAAAATGAACATATGCATGATGGTGATGCAGAAGGGACCATGGCATATCATGCTGCAGCACTCAGAGACCTCTACAGCCCATACTATCTGGTACACAAAGCACAAGAAGATCCAACAATCATGTGCTGGAAAAACCTAGCTAGGATAAGGGAGACTCAAGAAATGCCTACTCCAGACATGGAGATCTCACTAATAAGAATATATAACGAAGTCCTACAGTGGCAAGTGCCAACTCATGCCATAGGAGCAATGAGCACTTGGGTACCTGTAATCACTAGAAGCCTTGCAAGAAAGTGGGTAAAGGATACTTATAAGACATTGGCCCATACAGGCATTGCAAGAACTGCAGCCTATGTCAGAGAAAGGGTGTGGAGCAAAGGATTGTGTGAAATCATAAAGTTGTGAAAAGTTACCACACTTGTCAAATGAATGCTGTACAGCAGAGGTTGTATACTCCCATGAGCACTTCAACATTGAATGATCCATGAGAACATGTCTACATTGATCTATTGTACATTGGAGATGATGGAGACCCTGAAGTATACACTCTAGCTATCATTGATTCAGGCAATGGTTACTTTGAAGTGTATCCTGTAGCAGACATGACTGCCAGATCAATTATCAAAGCACTGCAAGACAACTGGTTCTCACAGTATGGTGTGCCAAAAACACTCACAAGTGATAATGGCAGACAATCTATATTCAGTGAATTTGTCTCCTTCATAGAGGAAAAGAAGATCCATCACATACATGCCTCAGCCATGCATCCTCAGTCAGAACTAGCTGAAATAGCAGTAAGACTTTTTAAAGACAAGCTGAGAAGACTGATAGTTAAAAATCCAGAAGAAAAAGGATGGACACACTTTATACCACAAATAGTAGCCTCACATGCACACACAGCCTCAAGAACATTAGGGTGTACTCCATATGAATGCTTTTACAGTACTGCTGCTATAAAGCAAAATCAGTCCAAATTACTGAGCCATGAAGAGGACACATTTGACCTAGAAATGCTGGAGAGAAAGCTAGAGGAAACTACTAAGGAGCAGAAGATTATGACTAGGAGAAAGACCTTGGAGTGGGCAAACAAGAACATCAACCCAAGGTGGTTTGAACATGGGGAATGGGGGTCTGTGAAGGTTCTACCAAAGGCATATAATGTATCAAAGCAATGGGAGAGAAGAACTGGACCATACCAGGTAATTGCTAGACAGGCTGGTATATTCCCTGTGTGATACCAAAGGTATACCCTTGGTGAAAAACTACCATGGGGATTGTTTGATGCCATACCATTGGGATGAAGATGCACAGCCCATTGAACTGAACAACCCACCACCACTAGACCAAGAACCTGTAGAAGAGACATCTCCCAAGGGCAGTCAAGAAGAAAATCAACAAGAAGTCCCTCAGGAAGAAATTCCTCAAGAAGATCCCCAAGAAACTACAGATGGGAAAAACTTGGAAACACAGGAAGATCCAGATCTATGGCAAAAACCAGATTGTTGTAATCATGAAGACAATGGTAGCAGTCACAGACCAATTATTAAGTTGTCTCCTTTCTACAACGTAATTCATAGTTAAGACACTGCATATTAAAGTCTACTGTACAGGCCATTATTATCAAGTATCCTAAAACAGTCATAGATTATTCTCAATAACACAGTCACCTGTCTATTTAGTATAAATAGACATGTCAAAATTGTTTTAATAAAAGCATCTTGTTCTTGAGTCTGATTAATTCCTTTTTGAATTTAACATTTTTTTTAATCTTATCTTTTTGATACTGTTAAGAATCAGAGGCAAAAGGGGTGCTTGGTAAAATAAAGGTATATTTCTCAAAGATGCAAAGTGTGCATCTGCTCTCACTATTTATGCTATTCTACATTTTTACATATATAGAATTACTACAATAAGTTCTCCCAAAATAGGTGACCAGGTCTACCCATTTCCAACAATACTTTTTTTATTACAAACCAACATGTCATCCTTCTCTGGTCTTTCTCCCTTGTCTCCTTTTTCCAAGGTTTCTCTCAATGAGAGTGTCCAGCCTGTGTCCCCTGCTAGTCTGTCTTTCCTCTTGGGAAGCATGGATTTTGAGTCTTCCCCTGTGTCTGTGGTGGAGTCCCCAGTGGTTTCAGTTGTGTGTCCTGCAAACGATGAGTGCAGTAGTCTAGTTTTGGCTAGCACTAGTGTACATAGATTGTACATGGCCTTGACCTCTAAAGTTGCAGCTCTGATAACGAAAGTTGCAAACAGGGTAGGAGTTGTATCTGAGACAGATCTCCTATTCCTTGAGTATGAGCAAGTGAAGAAGGACTTTCATGCTGTAGGTGCCATTTGGGAACAGCTGAAGCAGCATTCCTAAATTACCAGTATAGGCAGAAATCCTCTTTCT
>JALLLS010000150.1:0-39504 GCA_025094145.1 Spinellus fusiger | reverse complement strand
AGCTTATCTTGAACGTCTTCAAAGTGAAATTACTAGTCTAGTACGTGGCAAGAATCCGCTGGTGACGGTAGCCCGTGGACTATGTAGACCTGTTTGGGATCCAATTCTTCTACTACCATGCACGCACAAAGAGAGACATTGTCTACTAAAATGGAGGATTGCTTGGTTACCACCAACACCTTCAGTTCCTTGCCAATGTGGCCACCCATCTGCTAACAGGGACCACTTTCTCACTTGCACATTTGTTGACCATGAATGCTCCACGCTCTTGTTCTTCCTAGTTCCTGCACCACCACAAGATGTTCATCCAACTGACTATTGTCTAAATCTTCTGCCATGCACGGTTAAGTCTTTTGTTAAATGGCGAGACCTTTGGCCCAGTTTGTTAATACTGCTGCAAGCCATTGATTGAGCCACGTCTACTCGAGACTTTAAGGTAGAGCCATCAGCTGGTAGCCTGCTCATTGAGGCTGCTGATGGGTGTGTTGAGCGGGAACGCCAACGCCGCCATAGAGTGCAAAGACTCCTGCAGCAACAGACGCTGTATCCTCACTTCTCCTCCAATCTCTCCTCTACCACCCATTCTTAACCCGTTTAGCAAAGCCAGAAGCTGCTAGTGTAGTTGCTACATATATTTTCAGGATTGTCCGAGTTGCTCTAAGTATCCCTCGTTGGATTTCGAATCGCCACAGGATGACGGTTATCTTTTTGGTGTCCTGGTTTCCTTGCTGACTTTATGGCCTTTTGGATGTCTATTCATAATTCTCATTTTACCATCATTTCCACTCATTTTCATCATTTCTCCCTCATTGAGGTTTTATATTCTCTTTTCTTTCTGTTTCCTCTCTCTTTGCATTATTTTTTTCACTTTCGTATTTGAAGTGTTTTTATGTCTATTCTCATTTTTTTCACAAAAGTTCTCATAGGGTGGCTAACATGCCCAATGCGCGAATAGCAATCAACACCCATAAATAAAAAAATACTTTGAACTGTATAAACTGTGTAAATTGTAAAATAAAGTGACCTAACAAAAGTAACTGTGATTTTTTTAAAATCCCAGGCTATTTTTCGTTCAGAAATTTATTTTTCTTATAATGTCTACACCATCCAACACCATGAACATCTTCACCAAGACCCCCAAGATTATAAGAAATATACAAGCCTCGAGACTTGTTCAGCCATTCTCCATAAGGTGCTGAACATGAACCCCACCCAAGCTGAAGCATCTTGCATGTTCAATGTTCCTCCCACCACTGTAGGAGACATTGCGAGACACTTCAAGAAGACAGGTTTGGTGGTGTCTTCTCCCAAGAGGGGCCGACAAAGAGATTTGGATGAAAAACCCCTCAGATGGTTGAGAAGAACAGTAATGAGAAATTCCCATCAGACCAAGGAAGCCATTAGGGCAGACATGGCCATCGAGGTTTCAAGACCAATCTTGAAGAGGTACCTTGATGAAATAGGTTTTCACTCTTTCAGTTCAGTGGTGAGGCCTCTTCTTACTAAGAAACATATTGAGGCAAGGCTTCAGTGGGCCCATGGGCACGTTGGTTGGACCCATGAGCAGTGGCAAGGGGTCATCTGGTCCGATGAGTCCAGAGTGGAGCTCATGAGCTATGACAGGGGCTTTAAAGTCATCAGGCAGACTGGTACGGCCTCTGAGCCTAAGAATGTCATAGAAATGAGGAAGTTTGGAGGTGGTGGAGTAATGGTATGGGGCTGTTTTAGTGGGGAGGGTGTTGGGAGATGGATCGTAGTGGAGGGTAGGATAAACTCCACCAAGTACATTAAATTACCTAGAGAAGCCTACTGCCCCGAGCTCAATTTTCTCTCTCTCCTAAAGCCTGATAACAGTTTCTTCCTACAGGGGACAATGCTAGACTCCATACAAGCAGGGCAACATGTGAATGGAAGGCAGCAAAGAAGTTAAAAACTCTTCCTTACTGGCCCTCACAATACTGATCTCAATCCAATTGAGCATCTATGGGTCCACCTCAAGAAGGTTATTAAGAAGGACAGAAGGGTATATACCACTAAGAAGAAGTTGGAGACAGCCCTGATGCTGGAATGGGGTAAATTATCAAAAAATAACAAATCTCACTTATTGCCAGCGTGAGGTGATCATGCCAAGGGTGATCATGGTAGCTACTAAATAAACTACACTTAGAGCCACTGTTCTGTAGTATAAACATTGTTATATGAATCGATTGAAAGTTTTACATCTCTATCTAATATATTCATAAAGTGATGATATTATCAAGATAAAAGAGATATACATATACATATACATATATACATCTTTAATTATTTTTGCTCTATGATTTTAGTAGATGGGTTGTATTTAAAGGAAGATTTCAAGGTCCAACACATACATAAAATCCCCACACCAAAAACAAGAC
Source organism: Spinellus fusiger (assembly GCA_025094145.1). NCBI lineage: Eukaryota > Fungi > Mucoromycota > Mucoromycetes > Mucorales > Phycomycetaceae > Spinellus > Spinellus fusiger. The sequence continues at coordinate 37,105 of JALLLS010000150.1, read as the reverse complement.
GCTACGGATTCATTTTTTCTTTCTTTTCTATACACTTGTATGAGCACTCCACCTATATATTGATGTGCCTTGATATTAGACACTCAAGAAGAAATAAAATGACTTTTCACATATTCTTATCCTCGCCATCGGACAGTAAAATAGACCGATGGGGACAGCGGATGGTTTGCACACACAGTGCCATGATCTCCTCTTCCCTTCTTTCCTTCCCACCAAAAAGGGTAATTACATTTTTTCATCCTGCAAAAGGCATCAGCAAAAGCACCACCTATTGATATATACCAACAACGGATGCATTGATACATCAGCCCATAGATATATCGATGCATCGATACGTAGATGGATGGATGTATGGATGCATGGAGAGACGAACCCATAAGCTGGAGATCAATAGATAGATAAATTAAAACACCTTATCACTACTACCACCAGCTTTTATTCTACGACCCATTGCATTTGAACTTGTTGCCTCTGAACAGACATTAATGCAACTATTACGCATCTATAGATCTAGTCTATTATGGGTCGCGTCATTCGTGCTCAAAGAAAAGGTGCTGGAAGCATCTTCAAGTCTCATACCGTTGGTCGCAAGGGTGCTGCCAAGTTGAGAGTGTTCGACTTTGCTGAACGTCATGGTTATATCCGTGGTATTGTCAAGGAGATTGTTCACGACCCTGGACGTGGTGCTCCCCTTGCCAAGATCGCTTTCCGTGATCCCTACAAGTACAAGATCAACGTCGAGACCTTCATTGCCACCGAAGGCATGTACACCGGCCAGTTCGTCTACTGCGGTAAGAAGGCCTCTCTCAATGTCGGCAACATTCTTCCTCTCGCCTCCGTTCCCGAAGGTACCATTGTCTGCAATGTCGAAGAGAAGGTTGGTGACCGTGGAGCTCTTGCCCGTACCTCTGGTAACTATGTGACTGTCATCGGTCACGGTGATGATGGCAAGACCCGTATCCGTTTGCCCTCTGGTGCCAAGAAGATCATTCCTTCTACTTCCCGTGCCGCTATTGGTATTGTTGCTGGTGGTGGACGTATTGACAAGCCCATGTTGAAGGCTGGTCGTGCTTACCACAAGTACAGAGTCAAGCGTAACAGCTGGCCCAAGACCCGTGGTGTTGCCATGAACCCCGTCGACCATCCTCACGGTGGTGGTAACCATCAGCACATTGGTCACGCCTCTACTGTTGCCCGCGACTCTTCCGCTGGTCAAAAGGTCGGTCTTATTGCTGCCCGTCGTACTGGTTTGCTCCGTGGTACCAAGAAGCTCAAGGATTAAATCATTGACACTCTGTCTGTCTCATTGTCCCATCGTTTATTTGTTTGTTTTGCTGTTTGTTAATTTCTTTACTCCACCCATCTATTTATAAAATGAAAATGAAGAAAAATGTACAGACCTTTTTTTTTTGTTCTTCTACCGAGTGAGTGTGACTTGTTTCTTTGTTGATAAGTGCAGGTAGTAAAGGAGTGTGTAGAGGTATTCTATTTCACTCCTCTCTCTTTTATATTACTCTCTATGCTATTCTCTAGAGTTCAAAGTATCGTCCGAGTGTCTGGTTTTCCACAGCACCATAGACAACGGGTGCTCTTTTCAAGCACCACTAATGACGCTGCAACGGCAGAATTCACTGATGGTGAAAAGCTGCTTTACTCTAAACTTATGGCATCTCTCTCGCCTCATAAGCTTAGAGTCAGTGATGTCTCTGGTAAGTTGATTTTATATCATAGAGTGCTTGGACTGACACAGCATAGGTGGTTGTGGCTCCATGTATGCTATTGATATTGCTTCAAAGGCATTTGAAGGTGTGTCCATGGTAAAACAGCATCGCATGGTCAACAAAGTCCTTGCTGAAGATATCAAGGGCATGCACGGATTACAGGTAAATATTAGAAGCTAACAACGCATTAATCACTCTATTCTAGCTAAAGACATCTGCCAAATAAAGAGAAAAGAGAAAAGAGAAAAGAGAAAAAAAGAAAAAGAGAAGTATGTGTGTGTGTGTGTTTTATTTTTATTTTTTGTATTTATAGAGAGAGAGACTGGGTCTGTTGCTTCTTTGTTTACTCTATGAAGCTGCTCATACAAACTATACACAAAATAGAGTGGCCTATAGATAGAGATATAGGATGCCATGTCCTGCTAACTTATAAATATACACCAAAAGTCACCTGTACTCTTCACGGCTCTTATGCAAAGGACTGCAGTCTGAAAGGATGTCGTGTGCTGGGTGACCTTGTTCCATGTCATCTTGTGCATCGATCAAGCTGTTGTTTTTCACCACTAGATATAGAGTTAGCTCTTATTCATCTTCAACTGTAGGTGTAGAGAAAGAGGTCTTACATGCACCATCACTAGCAGCAGCAAGATCATTACGACTGGGCTGCTTTTCACGACGAATCACTAAACAATGAATGCCCAAATGACGGCAGAACCCATGAATCACCAAATAGGCCCATCCTCCATAGTACATGGTGGCACCAGACAGAATTATCCACAGCAGATAATACTCTTGCTGTGGAGATACAATGGCTCTAATGTTGTTGTTGTTGTTGTTGTTGATATTATGAGGATGGCAATAATAAACTATTGTTTGTTTCTTGAACCCACTGTACCTTTCTATCAAGGAAGGCGCATTCACTATGACTGACATGATAATCATGGGTGCTACTGGGATGTATAAAGACGGAAAAGATGATTTTGTGAGGTGGGCAAATATAATACTGGAAGCCATAAGGCCAAAGAGAATGCCTGTCATTATAGTAAAGAGGAAGAAATGTCCATCTTGCAGAATAATAGAATCAGCACTTATGACCCATAAGTATTCAGCCATGCCAAAGACAAAAATAGGACAGAGTGCATCTATCAATACACTCAAGAAGTTGAGGGATTTCTCCTGACATGCCTTGAAAATAGAGTGGATGCTGTAGTGTGTTGGTGGATGAGTCGACAGATCCAGGGTGGTTAGTATGTCACTTACACTACAGGACAATGGGTTAATAGAAATAAGAGAACAGTAGTATCCACACAAAACTCTGCTGCTGTTGTTTCTGGTGATATTATATAGGCTATCCAAGAGAGCCAAGGGACATTGACAAGAGGGGTATTCCATACAGTGACGCCTGTAGAATGATCAGTCAGTCAGTCAGTCAGTCAGTCAGTCAGTCATATTTACACTACACTGTGGAGATTATAGATACATACCATAAATGCCTGAAATAATAAACGACATACACGTCAGAATGATCCCTTCTGTAGGTCCATTCACATAACCAAGATATAAAACACCCGTATAATACTCCTCTGCCGTGGACAAATAAAACCCTGCCATTGTGACAATAAATAAAACAACTGTACGTTGTGTCTGTCCTAATCCAAGAGCTGCTGCCTGCAATAATGAGATATACGTAGTGTTGAGGGCATCACAACCGTGATCAAATAATTCACCCAATGGACTGGAGGTGCCTGTGCGTCGGGCCTGTCTTCCGTCTACATTGTCAAAGGTAGAATACAGCCACAGACCGGCTGCAAAGCTAAAATAGACCCAGCAAGGCACTTCCTCCTCTTCTGTGCCAAGACTAGGTACATAAAGAGCGACTAGAGTGACATTGAAGATCATGAAAAAGAGGCCTATCAGTGTGATAAGATTAGGCCTAGGCAGTAGTCAATACACAAGACAAAAAAATGCTTTCTATCTATTTTCTACTGTTTAATCATCCTCCTAGAGAAGCCACCTACGCTATCCACATTGGAAAAAAGGTAATAGCCCAATTCCAGTAATGCACAAGAACATATCTTGTAACAAATGATTTATCGACTGCAGCATATTTATAGTAGCGAAGATTCTCAAGTTGCTCTTGACTCGGAAACCCCACTGCCATTGTATCTTCTCTATACATCCAACAGCGCCAATAAACCAAGAAAGAAAGAAAAAAAGAAAGAAATCAACAAAGTAAAGGGAGGAAGAGAGAGAGAGTGGATCGTAGTACTCTGCTTACGGAATAATTATTGTCTCGGACGTGTGTTCTATTGCCAGTCCTTTGGAGTCTGATATTCAACGTGACTGGTGTAAAGACATGGTAGTCTTCTTTTGTGGAGTGCTTTGGGCTAGTTGAGTTTTTTTCTTTTTCACTAGCTCAATCAAGAAAGAATAAAAAATAAAGAAAGAAACCGTGAAGCTATCAAAAAGTGTTTAGAAAATAAAAATAAAGTATTTATGAGAGTTCAATGGTGTGTCTGCTGGACTACGCTTTGTTTTTCAAGACAACTGCACACTTCTTCTCTATTCCATGCCAACAGAGGAGATATAGTTTGCTTCCTTATAAAATGATAGGAAAGACAGGCTATTTCTACACTATAGAATGTTTATAATACAATCAAAGAATACCATACGTATGTGTCCTTGTCATTAAGAAGAAAGAAAAGGGCTCTTATTTATAACCACACCTACAGGTGCACTAAGAATAGGCTAAATAGGGCTACTAATAAAGGCCTCATAAGAGAATAGTATTAGCCAAAGACTTGGAAGAGATATGATGATTGGAATATGATTAGATAGACTCAGCCGTTTTCTATAATTGCACCAATCCATGCTCAGCACTATTGGACAATGTAAACCTTTTACAGTGTTTAATTTTATTATCCCTTATTTATAGGTAAGGGGTGTTTCCTCAGATATAGTGTCAGTAGAACAATGGTTTCTAATGAACATTGAAAACACACTAGATACATAAAACCTGGGGTGTTTTTAATCATAAGAGCAGTAGTATATCACAAAACTATAAGCCTACTACATCTTATAAATTTAAGAAAACAAGAGGTTAACAGTTAGCAGTTTGTAAAATAAAATAAAATAAAATAAAATAAAATAAATAATAATAATAATAAAAAGACACCTACAAAATCAAGGTATGGGGTGAAGCATCTATGGTAAACCGTAGTGTATTTGAATATAGTAGATAGACATTTTAGAAATGATTTAAGAGTACAACAGCCTGTATTAGAATGTGTGTCTTTTGATAGTAAAGCTGTTATATTTGGTAGTGATTTCTGCCAAGTTATCCTATTTATATTAATTATTAGAATAGAGTAGAAGTATAAAAGAATAGAAAAGTTGAATAGAAAAAAGCATGATTAATTGTACTTTAACTAACCAAATACCTTTGGACTCAAGAAGTAACCTAGGATTCTTGTATGTGTTCTTTATAGAGAACTATAGCAAGTTTATCAGATGCCAATCCTACCAGAAGAATAACAATTAAGACATCTTTACTTGATACTGATTGAAGGTCTGAATAGCCATCTGTTTTGCAAAGAATAGTGCACAGCATCAATGGTATGGTCTCTTTTATGTATTCATACTTCAAGTACATCTTGATCCATCCACTTTAAAGTAAAGATGACTCCAAAAGATACTACTAGTGCCAATTAAAAGAAAGAAAGAAAGAAAGAAAGAAAGCTCAAGCCTGCTGGTTTATCTCCTCCTTCCTAGTGATCACTGGAGTCTCGGTTGACAGACAGACAGAAACGTATGGTAAAGGCAAATCATCTAAAATGTGATAAAGTGTGTCTTTCTTGATGTTGGTATGCAAGAGAAACTACACTGTCTAACAGTACCTAAAACACAAATATAGAGTCAGGAAGGTGATGATGAATGAAAACAAAGCAAAAGACAATACCCATGCCTGTTCTTTTTATTTCTTTATCTGTATATCCAACTTGCATGTGTTTATAAATATCACACTTTAATGTATATGATAAATGACATGGAAATAATGTATTATTAATATTATTTTCATAGGGACACTCCTTTTTCTAAAGCTGCATTCTTTTGATAGTTAATAGTTTAAACATTGAAATTATTTGACAGTATCAAGTATACTTAATTGTAGATCTAAGTACCAATAGAAATACAAAGTAAATTCAAGAGTAAGCCTGCAAGTTTAAGTGTAAACTTCAAGTACCAATGTGAATTCATTGTCATTTTATTGCATTCAAGAGGAGACAAGAACTCTCATTGAGATCTACACTACTCTCAGATAACCTTATAGCAAAAGAAAGAGAGAAAAACAAAGATAAAGATGTTTGTCTGTAGTCTGACTTTATAAAACAATAATTATGCACCTTATTCTTTTAATAATAATCTTCGTTACCATCCAACAAACTTATCAAAAGACTATTATTACTATTTCGAAAATCAATCATTATCATTATTTTGTTTTCTATAGTTGATAAAAGAGAAAAGGTGCTTTGTCATCTACAGAGAGGTGCTAATAGTAATCATAGTAAGCATCATTTTTTCTAAAAAATAATCTCGGAGTTGAACCAGTCCAACAAATGCAATAAATGGAAATAACTAATCTTACTGATCATTGCCATTCTTTAATTTTATGTGGCACCTGAATCAACAGCAAAAAAGACAATGCTATGTGTCCGAGTGTTTTTAGAGAGAAGGGGAGAAAGAAAGATCCATATAGACTGTTCAAGCACAATCCATGGGCTGTGAAGATAAGTGTTATACAGAAATAAGAAATTATGGAGTGTTGGAGACATTAGGCCAATCGCAATGTACCATTTCTTTCATTGAATGGATGTCCTACAAATAGGTGTCGAGCCACATGGTTTTATTTAAAGTGCATTGGTTTTCATAACACAGATTTTATTGAACAGGCAAAATACTTTAATAATGATAGTATTTTCTGTGGACATTCTAAATATAAATATATAAATGATATTTATTGTTTATGAATACTTTATCATTGTAGGACAATAGATGTGTTGCCATGACTCCCTGTTGTTTCTTTCCTGAAGCTTAAGGAGAACTCCCTAACTAGTCCTACAATAAACAATTCATCAGAGTCATTTTTATTCACCTGTTTTCTATTGGTTAGGAAGTAATCCATATGTAGTGTCTATAGGGATGGCAGTACTATGATCTTTGTACTGTACTGTGTTGTATTGTATTGTATTTTACATTCCACCCCTTCCTTTACGGATATTAAATGTGTAGTGTAGGACAAGATTGACATGTAATTTAAGCATAAATACTAACTTCCACCCCAGTCTGTTTGTAAAATAAATAATATTTTTCATCTAACGGTAACAAAAAGATAAGATGTTGGTGAGATACTTGATATAGAAACAGACCTAGTTTTGTAGATTAGACATTGGTGAAGACGTGTGGCCTGTCAATGATGGGCTATTTCTTTTCAAGAAATAAAAATAACACTTTATTTGTTTCTTTTACCCTTTATCATTACGTTGAACTTTGAATTCTTTTTTTTTTGTATTTTATATTTTATTCTATATCATATCATCATTATTGCAGTCCACATAAACACATAGAAATCCATGACACAAATAACAGAACAGAAAGCATCAAACCATGAAACCCAAATAGTATCAAGTCCAACCCATACCTTTCTAGATACCTATTACACAGGAGGACCCATATCAGAACAAATTAAAAGATCCTATGTGAATCAACGATTACCAGTACGAAATCAAAGTCTTCGTGCATTTACAAGGTCTCATACTCTATCAACTCGGTCTGCTCCCTCGACATTATCAGAAGCACCCACCTATACCACACCATCAACAAAAGTATCAAAAGCAAAAGAGAGTAAAAATCCAATGCTATCCGTACAGACAGACCACCTAAATACTACAAAACACATTCACTCTATTCCTTCTAAAAGTACAGAAGACACCACCACAAAAATTACTTTGTGTAAAGTAAGGATACAGAACAACACAACACCTCATCCCATGAGATCTCTCTCCCTTCCTCTATTTTTGCCGATTGCCTCTCAATTTGCCACAACAAAGAAAATAGCCACGGTCGATAAAGACACAACTTTACATAGTCCATCGACGGCAGCCTCCATCCCATCTAAATTAAACGCAGGATCACCCGACAAACACACTTCTTATGCATCCCATCTCTACAATGAAAAGTCCAATTCTCTTTCAAAACTTCGCAATGTCTTTTCAAAATTAAACACCATAAGACCAAATAACAACGGGAAAGAGACGGGAGTGACTGAGGACATTGAGAAAGCCCTCTCTACATTAGATTCTGCCTCTCTTCTCCCTGTACTTCGTGTTGTCTCTCTTCCTACGGACACACCACCTGTGCCACATCAGCAGCCTTACTCTCCACGGGGTGTCTATGTTGCCTTTTTATCGCATGTCGCACACGAAATGCAGGATAAACTTCAGACCTATACAATGATCAAAGATGGTGTAGTGTACCATGATGTTTTCAGTGGATCAGAAGCTACGGTAATAGAGACAAACAAGCAAACAAGCAAATAAACAAGAGAGAGAGAGTGTGTGTGTGTATGTAGAATAGGAAAGATGAACATGGTCATGGAACTGAATCAAGTTGAATTGAATTGACATGGTGTGTAATTAGGAACGACTGGCACATATTCTTCATAGCCAAGACCGTAATCTGGCCCTGTTAGTAGGACGTGCTCTGGATGATCAAGGGTTTCTTCATGAAGTCAATTATGAGCACCGATTAAGAGACAAGGCAACAGCACTGTACCGTTTTCGGAACCACGTGGATCTGCCTCTTGGTATAATGGATAAAGGACAAGGAACAAGAGCAGAAGAAGATGGTAAATAGTGATATCTCTTATAGGCTCTATACCTAGTTATTCATCATTATTTTCTTTTAGCACTGACTTACACTAAAAAGGTCAATGGGCTGTTTACTCTATTAACAGATTGCTATTCACCTACATGTACTCGAGATTCTCCATGCTATAGTTATAGTTGTCCACGTACAACACGCAAAGTAAGTCTTGAACCTTGTTATTATTAAAAGGGAGGAAGCATTGATGCTTACTACCATCACTGTAGATCAAACGGCTCCGAAGTGATTCTACTACTCTAGAAAAGGTAAGGCACTCTACTAAGATGTCCCTACACTCTTGTGTGCTATTTATTATGGAATCTGATCATGACATGAATAGCAATCACATGGACTGTGGTGCCACTCTATTCCTAAACATATCCTTGACTCTGTGTCTTCTAAAGAACGCAAGAGACAAGAATGTATTCATGAATTGATTTACACAGAAGAAGACTTCGTCAAAGACCTTTATTATATCCAGAATGTAAGTTTTTCTTCTTGCTGTCCTGTCTATGTATTCAATTTCTTCTATAACACTAGACATGGATCCAACCCTTGATCACCAGCGACATTGTCCCTATAGATCGACGGGACAACTTTATCCAACAAGTCTTCTGGAATATCAAAGACATTGTGGCTGTCAATGACAGACTCTGTGAAGCCCTCGTGAGTTGTAAACAGCAAGGTGTGATTTCCCATATTGGTGATAGCATGCTCAAATATGCCTCTCTGTTTGCCCCCTTTGTCGCGTACGGAGCCCACCAAGTCATTGGCAAATTCAACTTTGAGCTGGAGAAGAAACGAAATGCTCGATTTGCCCGGTTTGTGGAGGTACATCTGAGCCTGTAGTACTCTAGATAGAGATAGAGATAGAGATATATAAATGTACAAAGATGTATTCACAGTACAAGGTAGGAAACAGAACGTAAACCAGAGTCCAGACGATTAGAGTTGAATGGGTACTTGACTAAGCCCACAGCAAGACTCGGGCGTTATAACCTGTTGTTTCGTGAAATACTCAATTCGACAGCCAAGGACAATCCAGACCAGGAGTATCTACCTAGAGTGATGGCGATGATTACAGAGCACCTGGTGAAAATGAACCAAGAGATTGGCAAATCCGAGAATAAGTTTCATTTGCAGCAGATTCATACTAGACTTGCTTATAAGCCAATGTCTGCGGAAGAAGTAAGGGATGGGAGAGAAGCAAACGGTTATTGATGCTGGAGGTTAGGATCTTCATTTATTGGACCAGCACCGACAGTTGATTATGAAGGGACGGATGAGAAGAAAGGGCAATGCAACGACAGTGGCTTCTGATATGAAGGTCTTTCTGTTCGACCACTACCTGGTGTTTGCAAAGATCAAATACCACAACCATCTTGAGTTTTACAAGGTGTATCGAAAGGTAATATTTACTATTTCCTTTATAATGACATTGTGTTGACGGGTAGTGTTGTTATTATGGATAAAGCCAGTGCCATTGGACTGTCTGGATGTATGTGTGCCTGACTCTCGTGCCAAACTGTCCCCGTACCGTCTTTCTTATAACAAAAGACTCTCTGTTACCACACCTGCTGTCACGACAGGACCCCTTAGATCGGCTGTCTCTGATCTCCGTAAATCGAGAGGCTATGCTATTGCATTTACTTGCCACTGTAAAGGAGGCAGTTTTACTCTGACTCTGTATAATTCCTCTGCCTCTACCCAAATGGCATGGATAGAGAGGATTCATGAGCAGCAGAAATTGCTAGAGACATAGATCCCTTTGCATGTTTATTTATTGTTTTATTATTACACTGTTGTGTTTTACTGTTCTACAGCCCTATGGCTTGATCACTTTGTGGCTCTAAATACATACATTTTAGATCAATGACAAATTTTAGGTCCCAAGAGATGGACAGATAAGCCACAGCCTATGAAAGAGGCGTATGGATCTGACTCATGAACTGCACCCAAAAGAAAAAGAGAGAAAAAGAGAAAAAAAAGACCTACAGATACTTACTGGCTTGTTCTTCAATGTTGCCTACTATTGTTGTTCTTATTTCAGGCTCTGGCTCCAACCTACAGGCGCTCATAGACGCCACCCACAAAGGAACCCTCAGAGCAAAGATCACTCATGTCATCTCCAACCGCAAGGCAGCTTATGGACTTGTGCGTGCTGCTGAGGCGGGTATTCCTACCCACACCTATTCTCTCAAGAAGTTCAAGGATGAAAACAAAACACGCGTTGACTATGATATCCACGTAGCAGAGGCTGTTCTGGCTCTCAAACCTGATCTTGTGGTGTTGGCAGGGTGGATGCATATTCTCTCGCCCGAGTTCCTGTTCTATTTCAATGGCAATGTCATTAACCTGCACCCTGCTCTTCCTGGTCAATTTGATGGTGCCCATGCTATTGAGCGTGCATTCGAGGCATTCAAAGCAGGCACAATTACTCATACAGGTGTTATGGTTCACAAGGTCATTGCTGATGTTGACCGTGGGGAGGTGATTCTGCAGCGTAGTGTGCCTATTTATGCAGAGGATGAACTTGTCACTCTTGAAGAACGTATCCATGCCACTGAGCACGGTCTTCTTGTGGAGGGAGCCCAAGCATTTTTAGATGCACTGTAAGCCCAAGTCTTTTTGGTTTTTGTCTTTTTTGTCTTTTTGGTTTTTGTCTCCTGTATCTTCTTCCTTATAGGTTCTTTTCTTACTCTAATAACAATAATAAAAATAAGAGAAAGAATCCTACTGTTATTCACTTGTAGAATATTTCTTTTTCTCTTCTCGCCCCTGATGATCATTCCAAAAGGTATTTTTTGTTTTGTTTTATTTGTTAGGCTTGAATTAGGTAAATGTAACACTTTTAAGCAGAGGACTTTCCGGCTCTTCCTTCTTCATCACTAGATTCATCATCAGACTATAGAAGCAAAAAGAAGTCAATAAGGAAGCACGTAGTACACACTACACACTACACACTACACACTACACTTACTCCATCTGCAAATGTTTCTGAAGTATTGCTGGGCATGAACTTGGAAAAGTCGATACCGCCCATACCACCCATACCACCTAAACCTTCCATACCGCCCATGCCGCCCATATCACTCATGTTGTTCATTGCAGCATTGTCAATGGCCTCATCTACTTCATCATCCTCGTCTCTCCATCGTGCAAAATCAACCTTGACAAAGTTGAGCTTGTTTCCCTTTTGGAGTTTGGGCCAGAAGATACCCTCATCACCCTTTTTGCGGATGATTAAAAACACATTGCGTGCAGTTAAACTCTGCTTGACAGTCTAACATACAATACTTATTGAATATCCTGTTTTTATGAATGAGGCTGAATCTTACTGTAGTCTCTACTTCGCTGTAGAACTCGATCTCAGCTTCATATTCCTTTTGTTCCTTATCACCCTTGCCTTTGAAGGAGAATTTGGTAGGTTGGATATCAATGACGGGTGACTGTTCTATCGTGTTATTCTTGGCACACTGTAACACTCCTTTACCTTAACGTCAGACAGCTCGACGGTCAGGAAGATAACCTCGTCGGACTGGGCCCAGAGAATGGTAGGATGAAGAGACATAACGCGTAAAGACAAGAAAAGGAGAAGAAGGAAATGGAAAGCGAGAGAAAATATCTACCTTCGTACGGAGTGACGATGACGTAATAAGGTTGACGTCAATGGAAAAAAGGAAAGAAGAAAAAGACAATGCAGTCCCATGACGGAAGTACAAGTTTCAATGCAAAAAGTCCCACCGCAGCGCAGATTCATGCTACACACCAGGATATCTTTAGGATATAAAAGGAAATAGTCAAACTATAATTGTTTAAGAAATGACATTGATTTGAAAAGGAGCAAAAATAAATTAAAATGTATTCATGTTAGTTCTTAAATAAAGATTATTATGTTGATTTACCTGTAAATATCTGAATCCCATAGGAAACCACTTTCGATGTGGGGATATATAATATGAATACAAATAAGAATATCTATGATTATCGACAGAATGGAGCTGGTCAGTGGTGACCCTTTAAACACTCTTCTGCAATTGTATAGATATTCTTTGATGCATTCACATCCTTGTTCCAAACAATTCCACAACCTTGGCAAGCGTGGATATTGTTGAAATTCACTAATACCTCGGTGAGGATATTTGTGTTATAAGTGTGGCAGATCTTGAGAACAAGACAAAATTTCACAAGTCATTTGCTTAATCAGAACTACTAAGGTAATGCAGACTACAACAACATTCTAGAAAGAAAAAGAATTGCTTAAAGAACAGTTGCCTAGTTACCCGTTGTGATCAAATCATGTGTTGTGTTCCTGTTCATGTACCCTCTTTGATTTCCCTAGACCAGCCTTTGTATCCAAACCTTTATTTCTTTGTCCCTGCTAGAGACCCAATATCTATACATTTATCTCTCTAGGGGTCCTGTTGATAACCACAGTGCCCTTTATTACAGAATAAAAGATATATTTTACAAAGTTGCATAGTATGGATTTTGAGGCTGCTTTTATATATATCTCTTTAAGCTATAAGGATCACAGTTATACGATAATAACATCTCAGTAAATTCAGAGATGGATTTCCTCCTCTTGTTCTATGTATGTTTCAAGGGAAGAGAGAGACCTTATTTACAATAAAATCACTTTATGGAGTTCTATGGCCTTGAAATACAGGACCAAGATTATACACACTATAGGATAGGACAGTTACCCTTCCCAGTCTGCCTGAATGTTCTATGAAGACCATATCTATTGCTTGAGAATGGCAAAATAATCAAATTCATAGCCAAAGAAGAAATCCCAAACTAATATAAAATTGTAGTTGTCTACATCTTTAATAAAATAGACTTTAATCCAAACAGCTTCCTAGAGTATAAACAAGATAATCTTTAGGGACTTGAGCAACTGACTTTTTCTTGTTCTCGACTTGTTTTCTTTCTGTATTCCCATAGGGTGCCATTATTATTACAACTATCAGTTTGCCTTCTGTCAGCCCATATCCTTCTCTTTTCTATCAATCTCCGTATGAGTAACCAGCCTTAAGAGGTCCTGTGTGTCTCTTGTCTCATAGCAACAGAATATTTTTGGGATATAAAGGGAAATAAATGAACAATGAGATTGTATTATTTCTTTGGTTGGCTAATATGTTTGAAAAGAACCTTCTCACTGTCTGTCTGTCTTAGCATTGACTATGGACTGTGTAATTAAACACTATAAAGTTGGATAAAAGGAAGAAGCAAACCTGACATTGCAACTCAATCACTGTATTTATTGTTTAACATGTGCTATCCATAAACTCACAGTGTTTGCAGCATAGCAATGTTTAAAATGTATTTATTATAGAACACACACACAATTAACTCTGGTGGTCATTGTCCATAAAATAGAACCAATCTTACTTATATTTAAAACAGTATATTCATTTATTGAATCCATATTCATAATTACCTCAATTATCTTATTGTAGCTGGTATTAACAATAGTACTTAATGACAACAAGGTATTGTTTCTAATACTATTTTTCAGATCCAAGGTAAATAGAGTGTGGATTGTTTGACTTGTAAATCTAACTTATGAATTTTGACTTAATTATAGGAAAGTAAAGGCTAAAGTGATACCTCACCAGAATGAAAATATTTTCTATTCTCTGGTCTGTTATTATTCTGTTATTTCTCATACTGCACATACAACTTAACATATAAGTGCTCATCAAGATGAGCATAACTGAGCAAGGTAATGTACTATTATTAACAAAGAGAAATAATAGAAGGAAGTGATAGACACCACCAGAGACTATTCTGGAAGTAAAAAAAAAGGTAAATAATGTCTTCATCTGGGCTTGAGCTCATTGTATTGTTATTAGGTAAGTAAAGACTCTTCTCAGGTAGTTTAGGTGGTCTTCTATACTATCTAGGGTGTCTAGGGTATACTCCTGAGCATAGTTATCTATCTCCCAAGGATAAAGCACAAAGCTTTTAGGGTGTGGATTCTATTGCTATGAGGGAATGCACTTGGGCAGTAGCTATAGTCATAATATAGTATTAGCTACATTATTATAATAAACAATATATTTTACTAATAATACAATTTGACATTGAGGTATCCATAAAAGGAAACAATTATTTGGATACTTGCAAACCTTTGATTTTAAACACAGTTCCATAAAAGATGAGTTTTTTTTTCGATGTAAAAGGAAGGATATATCACCGCTTAAAAGCCAGAAAAATCTCCTGGTGTGTAGTAAATAATACATAATACATAATACATAATACATAATACATATGTCGTCTGGGTTTAACTAAAGGAAATCCTGGACAGTTCAAAGAATAAACAAAGTCTGGTCTTTATTAAATCCTATTTATTTCTTTTATAATTTTTTGATTACTAATATCTACTAATAAAAATCTATGAAAAGCCCCCTCTTGCTAAAGCATTATCTTTTAGACATACGCCTTGCTACTAACTCTTCTTCTTCCATGTGGTCCTCTTTCAGGTGGTCTGTGTTTCTATTGACTGGGATGATGGATATCTCTATCTATGGAAGGTGATTATCCGACACATAGTATATAATAAGTAATATATAATAAGTAATACATAATAATATAGATATCTACTTAGTGATATGTTCACCCTATGCACAAGAATGAACTTTTTTCCTTCATACCATAGTCGGACATTGAATAAGTCGCTTCATCTTAATCTATCTCACTCTCAGCCATCGATGAATCCTCCTTTAACATCATCCATCGTGCACTATGGGTAAGTTATCAAAGCAAGACCCATCCATCCATCTATGCATCCACTCACCTCACCAACTCCACTTTAGCTGTTGGCAAGAACAAGCGTCTCAGCAAAGGAAAGAAGGGATTGAAGAAGAAGGTCGTTGACCCTTTCACCCGCAAAGACTGGTACGATATCAAGGCTCCCTCCATGTTCGAGGTGCGCCAGGCCGGTAAGACCCTTGTCAACCGTACCCAGGGTCTCCGTAACGCCAACGACTCTCTTGACGGTCGTGTTGTTGAATTGTCCCTTGGTGACCTCTCCAAAGACGAGTCTCGCTCTTTCCGCAAGATTCAGCTCAAGGTGGATGAAATTCAGGGTAAGAACTGCTTGACCAACTTCTACGGTATGGACATGACCACCGACAAGCTCCGTTCCATGGTGAAGAAGTGGCAGTCTTTGATTGAGGCATTTGTTGATGTCAAGACCACCGATGGTTACCTTGTGCGTATCTTTGTTGTTGCCTTCACTGCTCGTCGTCGCAACCAAGTCAAGAAGACCACCTACGCTCAGGCTGCTCAGATCCGTCAGATCCGTAAGAAGATGTTCGAGATCTTGAACGAGGAGACCGCTGTCTGTGACTTGAAGGAGTTGGTGGCCAAGGTCACTAGCTCTGCTTCTGCCTCTGCCCAGGACAGCATTGCTGTTCGTATTGAGAAGGCCTGTCACGGTATCTACCCTCTCCAGAACACCTACACCCGCAAGGTCAAGATCCTCAAGGCACCTAAGTTCGATGTGTCTGCTCTTTTGGCTCTTCACGGTGGTGCTTCTGCTGGTGATGCTGATGTTGGTGCCAAGATCAACAAGGAGTTCGTCGAACCCCCCATTCTTGCCAGCGTATAATATATGACTTTCTTTTATTTACTTGACTGTCTTTCTATAAAAAAAAGTGCATAAAGAGATCCTACACACACACACACACAGTGAGAGAGAAAGAGATAGATCTACTGACAAAGATACAGCGATATTGATACATACATACATTCATGTATTGGGTGTTGAAGATACTATCTATAGAGAGCTATCCTCTTTATTGTCTTAGTTCAGGAATATCATAGTAAAGACTTAAACTCTCTGGGTTCACAAGTGTTCCTGTAGGCGTTACTTTCTGGCCTGAGATGATTCTCTATAGTTTTTAATATAGAAAGAGAAAAGGTTAATACGCATTCATCAACACAAGTGAATGCTGCTACTGCTACTGCTGCTACTACTACTACAAACAAATTACCTTGACAGCAACTTCCACTTTTTTGCCATTGATCGTGTGCTAAACAAAATATGTCCCCTCATGGTGAGTCCTATAGCTTTGTAGACCTCTTTTCAATCCTTTTATCTACTTACAGGAATGTCTTGGACAGCCAATATAAAAGCAGGAACATGTCTTGGACTCAGTTCTGAACGGATCTTGGTCTTGATGGTCCTGACAAGTTCTCCTGTCAGTTCAACAGTTGACTTCATCTTGACGAAAAGCACAACACGCTCATCATCCTGGTCTTTTATCTTTTGACCCACACACAAGGAATCTTCCACTCCCTCTTTGGCAAACACATCCACCACATTGTAGATTTCTGCGCTGCCAAACCGCACACCCGAGGGATTCAATGTACCATCAGAACGTCCCAACATCACAACACCTCCTGTGTTGGGGTTGATCCATACAAAGTCACCATGGTACCATATATTGTCGTATTGATCAAAGTAGGCTGCTTTATATTTGGCATGGCCGGGGTCTGCGTACATATACACAGGCATACAGGGGAATGGAACTGTGCAGACAAGATCGGCCGACTCAGCATAGACAGGTGTGTCTAGAAAGAGATGCATCCAGAAGAATGAATAAAAGGAACACTCCATCGTACATTATCACTATCACCATCATGTTGCTTACTTGTGTCTGTCCATGCCTCTATCTTCATGCCAAGACAGATACATTGGATTTCTCCGCGGTAGACAGGAAGAGCTGCATTGTGGCCAGCAAACAAGGAGCAGATGTCTGTTCCACCTGTAATACTGCCTAATAAAACATCCTTTTTGACGTGGCTATAGACATAGTCAAAGCTCTCTGGTTTCAAAGGGGATCCAGTGGAATAGATGACCTTGAGACTGCTGAGACTGCATTCGGACTCTATGCTAGATGAGTCTAAAGCTAAAGAGATGGATCTTACTTGGTGAAATGCTGGCTTCTTGTAGGGACTGGATGTATTTGGCAGATACACCAAAGTGGGTAATTCTAATCCATCACACACACACACACATATATATATATATTAGACACTGGGTAACAGTAGCAGCCACTGTCGATCCACTACTACTTACTGGAGCTCATCCACTAATTTCCAAAGGGAAATAGGAGCAGGCCTAAATGGACTGCCATCCCACAGGACAATAGTACATCCAACACTCAATGCAGCAGAAAGCCAGTTCCACATCATCCAGCCTGTTGTTGTGTAGAAGAACGTAACGTCGTCTGGCTTCATATCACCATGCAGGATATGCTCTTTCTTCAACTGTAACAAAAGACCTCCACTCGAATGCACAATACACTTGGGAAGACCTGTTGTACCAGAACTGAAGAGAATAAAGGCAGGATGGTTAAAAGGAAGTTGCTCAAAAGTGATGGTGCTGGGCAATGCATGAGAGGGAACAGAGGCAAGGAAGTCGTTCCAGGATTGGCTAAAATAAGAGTGAACAGGTAAGAAAGGTGCTATACGAGATACAAGACAGGATGTGCTTACCTCTTGTCGACTGCCTGTCCTTTGTGGTCCCTGACAAATGGAATCACAATGACCTTTTCAACCGAGGACAGACCTACACTCATCCCATGCTGTGTGTTGGTTATATTAAGGAGAGTAGATGTCTACTATTACCTTGAGCAATTGTATTTAACTTGACAGTGTGATCGAGTAGTTTTCCATTGTAGTGGACAGCATTAATAGAAAACAGGATTCTTGGTTCTATTTGGGAGAATCTATCAAGAACACCCTACATGGAAAAAAAAAGGAAAAAAAAAAGATTAAGTACATGGCCTTGTCTTGTAAACAGTCCAACTTACTGCCGTCCCAAAATCAGGCGAGGTAGAACTGTACAATGATGCATTGTCCAATGTTCACCAAGAAGTAGGTTAGGGTGACCGTGTCTACACTTGCACACACACACACACAATAGTTACCTCCAAACAGCACCTAAACTGTTGGCAGCAAGCATAGCTACAATGGCTTCTGGGCAATTGGAAATATAAGCAGCCACACGGTCTCCTACTTTAATGCCCATCTTCTTCATTGCCTCGGCACACTTCAGCACCTGTTGGTATAATGCATCATAAGAGATAAACTGGGGAGCATGACCTTCTCCTGGTATCAATGATAAGGAACATACCACCAGGATCAGTAAAACAATTCAAGTGAATATACCATTGGATACTACCTGTAGCAATAATAGCTGTCCTGTCGCCCTTTTGCCATAATAAGTTCTCTGCATAGTTCAAACGAGCTCCCTGGAACCATTCAGGAATGGCATCCATACGCACAGAAAGATCAATGCCTGGTCGGTTGGCTGGCTTCGAATAGAGAACAGAGGTGTAATCCCATACTGCAGACCAAAAGGTATTTGGATCTGTGACAGACCATTTCCATAATTCCTGGTAATTTGCTATTTTTCTGTTATTCAATAATAAAGAACCCATAAGACTTACTCAACTGAAGGCTGTAGGTGCTGTTGACGTGTCTTTTAAACTTCTCCATTTCAGTATCTTCTACATTGCTGGGCACCCAAAGACACTCGGGTGTGGTGGAGAGGGCTTTGTCGGTGGCAGGGTTAGAATTGATGGACATGAGTTTCAAAGAAGCGTGAGAAAGAAAGAAAATAAGGAAACTTTGGATTAAATCAATTTTCTCTATAAAATGGTTGTGTTGAGTTGAATATTGATGAAAATGACCAATGAAAAACTGAGAAAAGAAATAAGGGATAGAGTACACATTTTTCGGAAAGTATTCGCACAACCTCAGAAAAAAATCGCACACTTTTTTTTTTCAATTTTCGCACACTTTATTAAAGGGGATGTCTACTTAAACATGTTTTAAATTTCGAAGAAGAGTAACGACAAAATCCCTTAAGATCACTGATAAGAACATTACTACATGCTTCAGTGATCCTCATGTTTAACGTCTCATTTTCTAAGAGCTTTTCTCTTTTAAGCTTGCTCTTCACAACAGACCAGAGTTGCTCAATGGGGTTAAGCTCAGGAGAGTAGGGTGGAAGGTATACACATCCATAGCCACGACCTTCAATAAGTCTGCTAATACTTCCAGCTGTGTGGCTAGGTGCATTATTCAATATTATATAATGTCCTTTAAATTCACTGTAAAGATCCAAAACATCCAAGGTGCTTGCAATAAAGTTAAAGTAATGACCAGTAACTGTTCCAGTAGTATTCTGCATTTTGGTTGTTCCGTTTGCTTTTCTTTTTCTTGGTGAAGAAGTATAAGGCACTCTTAATTTAACATTAATAATTCCACGAGAAGATATAACTCCCAGAATTGTTGTTGTTTTTGCTCTTGTTGTGGGCTGAACAACCTCTGCTCTGGTTCCTTTCTTTGACCAAGCCATGGTTCTTTTCAGATTTATATGAAAGGCGGACTCATCAATAAACACACAGTTACTATTGTAATCTATGTCTGTTTGGTTCCATCTGATAACCCAGTCAAAAAATTTCTCAATACTCTCAGGCGAGTTTCTTTCCTTTGAATAAAGGTGTGCTTTCTTAAATGACAAGGCACACTTTTCTGTCATAAAGCTGTAAACCGTTGTCTTGGCAACTTTCAAGTCTTTGAACTGTTCAGTGAGATTGTCCATTGCTTGATCTAACGTTGCAGAGTGGTAATAATAATAAAAAGAAATTTCAGAAAGATGTTTCTTATGGTCTTCATTTAATAATGCAGGTCGGCCCATTTTTAGGGTCTCTACTGGCTCAACTTTGAGATCTCTGTTCATATTTTGCATGATTTGTTCCTGATCTCTTTCAATCCAGTCGTATGCGGTTCTACGAGCAATACCCAACTGCTTAGCTGCTTTACCTGCAGTCATATCTAGTTCATAAACCAGATGAAAAAGGTGACCTTTAACATCATCACCATGTTTCTTGTAGTAAGACACAGGTGCTGGAGTAGACGTTGTATCCTTTCTGGTGGCCTTGGGTTTTGGCTGAGGCTTCTCGGGTGGTTTTAAGTCCAAGTAAGTACTGTAGTCTACGATGTTTTGAAGAGGAAAACACTCTTTAACTACATCTATCAATATAGGTTCATTGCCCATTTTTTTGATAGCATTTTCCTGTCCATATTCATAGTAAATTTGTAAGCTCATTGTTGAAGAAATAGTATTTCGAAAAGTGTGCAAATTATAAAATATAAAGTCTGCGAAAAGTAAAATATAAAGTCTGCGAAAAGTAAAATATAAAGTCTGCGAAAATTGAAAAAAAAAAAAAAAGTGTGCGATTTTTTTCTGAGGTTGTGCGAATACTTTCCGAAAAAGGTGTACAGTTCAAAGTATTTTTATTTTTTGGGTGTTGGTTGCTATTCGCGCATTGGGCATTTTAGCCACCCTATGAGAACTTTTGTGAAATACATGAGAATAGACATAGAAACACTTCAAATAAAAAAGTGAAAAAATAAATGCAAATGAATGAGAAACAGACGGACAAGAGAAATACAAAACCTCAAATGAGGGAAAAATAATGAAAAAACGAGAAATGATGGTAAAATAAGAATTATGAATAAACATCCAAAAGGCCATAAAGTCAGCAAGGAAAACAGGACACCAAAAAGATAATCGTCATTCTGTGGCGATTCGAAATCCAACGAGGGATAATTAGAGCAACTTGGACAATCCTGAAAATATATGTAGCAACTACACTAGCAGCTTCTGGCTTTGCTAAACGGGTTAAGAATGGGTGGTAGAGGAGAGATCGGAGGAGAAGTGAGGATACAGCGTCTGTTGCTACAGGAGTCTTTGCACTCTATGGCGGCGTTGGCGTTCCCGCTCAACACACCTATCAGCAGCCTCAATGAGCAAGCTACCAGCTGATGGCTCTACCTTAAAGTCTCTAGTGGATGTGGCTTGATCAATGGCTTGCAGCAGTATTAACAAACTGGGCCAGAGATCTCGCCATTTAACAAAAGGACTTAACCATGCGCGGCAGAAGATTTAGACAATAGTCAATTGGATGAACATCTTGTGGTGGTGCAAGAACTAGGAAGAACAAGAACATGGAGCATTCATGATCAACAAATGTGCAGGTGAGAAAGCGGTCCCGATTGGCAGATGGGTGGCCACATTGGCAAGGAACTGAAGGTGTTGGTGGTAACCAAGCAATCCTCCATTTTAGTAGACGATGTCTCTCTTTGCGCGTGCACGGTAGTAGAAGAATTGGATCCCAAACAGGTCTACATAGTCCACGGGCTACCGTCACCAGCGGATTCTTGCCACGTACTAGACTAGTAATTTCACTTTGAAGACGTTCAAGATAAGCTACTTTTAATGGATATTTAGGAGGGTTGTGAGCCCGTCCTATTCTTTGAGCATTTTGCCAGAGTACATTGCCACGTAGCTTAATCCATCTGGCTTTACTCTGGGGTGCTTCAAGCTGCGGGACAAGGCACCAGAGGAGGGTGTCTTCAGGAAGGGTAGCTGCGCGCTCAACAAATTTGGCTTGCAGATAAAGAAAACGAGAGTATATGTTAGGGAGGGCAGCTAATTGGGCAACCTGGATCGTTCCAAACCTAGCAGTAGCAGATCTAGCAAGAAAAAGTCTCAGACAAGCAGACTGACAGATTTGTAGCGGGCGGATGCCTAGTCTATTGACATTACAAATAGCCAACCCATACTCAAGGATAGGCCGAACAAAAACAGTATACGCTCTTAGGGCTGCTGTAATCCCAAAGCCATACATGTTTACACCCATTCCTCTCAGCTTTTGCATTACTGCAATTGCCTTGACTTGTGAGTGTGAGAAAAGTGCGTCTTAGTTAATACCTTGACGTGAAAAGGGGATACCAAGGTACTTGAAAGTATCACAGGTTGGAAGCTCGTTGCCATAGAGGTAAAACGGCACATTGGCCGGGGCATTGAGTACTTCACATTTGGAGGGACTCCATTTGTAACTAAGGAGGGTCGAGTGAATTTCGGCAAGTGCCAGCATTCGATGTATATCTTCTGGGCAGCCCATAAGAGCCACATCATCAGCATACAACAAACAATTCACAGGAGCCCAAGTAACAGTGACATAAGACGGACTGTAAGAGGAATCTAACGACTCAGAAGATTCATCCGAAACTGTAGAAGTAAGAAAAGGATTGTGAAGGGAATTCTGTAACTCGTCAAGCAATGCGTGAACAGTTGCCTGTGGGGAAGCAAAAGAGAAAGGATTTCGAGCACAGAGATTAATGGACCGTCCCATGGTAGGTGGGTGCATACCAACCAGTATTGGGGATACCGAAGCAAACCTCAAGAAACGTGGAAGAGTATCAATGAAAATAGAATAAAGGAATGGAGAAAGAATACTACCCTGTAAGACTCCTCGTTTAGGTGCAATGTCCCGGGATGCTACATTTTTCAGAATCACATTCACCACAATGTCATCAAACAAATTCTGTAGTAGCAAGAGCAACGGCTGAGACACGAAGGGCATCAGCGACTCCCATATGACAGAGCGTTCCACACTATCATATGCAGCTTTAATATCTAGGAAGACGACGACTGGAGGTTTTGGATCTTGCTCTCCTGATCCTTGGGCAGCGTACAACCCCATAAGTTCGTGGAGACAGAGGACCTGGTCTAGAGTTCCACGACGAGCGCGAAATCCACCTTGAGCAATGTCCAATGCAGGCATGGTCGAAAGGAGCTCCCCAGCTATACCTCTTTCTAAGAGCTTACGAAACACCGATGTCAAGCTAATAGATAGAGTAAATACAGTGGCTTTCAATAAAACAAGGAATATTTCAAATTCAGACCATAATTTTACCCTTGAAATTATTATTTTTAATTAAACATTCTTCATTTATCGCTTTTCCACCCTAATGTCTACCTCATCTAACACCAACGAATAACCCATGAGACCTCTTGGGAACAGAAAGAAGAATATCGATGACTTCACCCGATGTCTCATTGCTCACGAGGCCACCTTAAATGGGACCAGCCAGGCTGCCATTTCTGCTAGGTTTGGAGTTAGTCAACGGTCTGTTTCCCGTATCGTAAAGAGATATAAGGAAACTGGCTGTTTCAAGGCCAAAAGAAGCACCGAGAGTAATCCCATTCTTAATGAGAGATATGAGAGAAAGGTCAGTCGCGAAGTGGGAAGGGATTCATTCCAGACAATGAATCAGCTTCGCAAGCAGATGACCACCCAAGTGTCTATGAACACTTTTAGAAAATTGATAAAGAAGCTTGACTTGTTTTCTTGCAGGGTGGTTAAGAAAGCCTTCTCTCACCAACAAGCATAAGAAGTTGAGACTTGCTTGGGCTAAGACCCACCTCCATTGAACTGAGGAAGACTGGAAGACAGTCATCTGGTCCGATGAGTCAAAGTACCAACTGATGAGAACCAATAACCGCAACAGAGTGGTGCGCAAGAAAAAGGGAGGGACTTCTCCCAAAGAATGTAAAGCCAACGATGAAGTTTGGTGGTGTTAGTGTAAGGTGTGGGGTTCTTTCTCTGGTGAAAGTGTTGGAAGGTTAGTGCCTGTAAATGGCAGTATAGACAGTAGAGGATACATTGAAATCTTAAAAGAGAATTACTGCCCTGAGCTGGCTCGACTCAAGGCACTAAATCCAGAGATTGATTATGTTCTTCAGGAAGACAATGCCAGCTGCCACAAGAGTAGTGAGTCCAGGTTGTGTGAGGCACAGGAGAGCATTGTCGCTATGGAGGGGTGGCCCTCACAAAGCCCCGACCTGAACCCAATAGAGCATCTTTGGGAGGAGCTGGATAGGGCTATCAGAAAGAGAATGACCTCAACAAGTACTCTACAAGATTTGGGGGTGCTTTTGTTAAAAGATTGTGAGAATATTCCCAAAGATACTACAGACACCCTCAATGCCAGCATGGGGCGGAGATGTAGGGCTGTTATAGAGGCCAAGGGTGGAAGCACCAAATATTAAGGTTTTCCACCCAATAAACTTGTATATATTATTATGTTGTCCTTTTTTATACTTCATCCAATTTTCAAGTCTCTACTGTGTGTTTAATGTGTGTTTTTATTACAAAGAATAAGTATTTCCTATTACAGAATTATACCGGGGCATGAAAAATCTTCCTTATTATTTTGAAGGCTACTGTACACTTTTTTCTTGCCAATGTGGCCACCCATCTGCCAATCGGGACCGCTTTCTCACTTGCACATTTGTTGATCATGAATGCTCCATGTTCTTGTTCTTCCTAGTTCTTGCACCACCACAAGATGTTCATCCAATTGACTATTGTCTAAATCTTCTGCCGCGCATGGTTAAGTCCTTTTGTTAAATGGCGAGATCTCTGGCCCAGTTTGTTAATACTGCTGCAAGCCATTGATCAAGCCACATCCACTAGAGACTTTAAGGTAGAGCCATCAGCTGGTAGCTTGCTCATTGAGGCTGCTGATAGGTGTGTTGAGCGGGAACGCCAACGCCGCCATAGAGTGCAAAGACTCCTGTAGCAACAGACGCTGTATCCTCACTTCTCCTCCGATCTCTCCTCTACCACCCATTCTTAACCCGTTTAGCAAAGCCAGAAGCTGCTAGTGTAGTTGCTACATATATTTTCAGGATTGTCCAAGTTGCTCTAATTATCCCTCGTTGGATTTCGAATCGCCACAGAATGACGATTATCTTTTTGGTGTCCTGTTTTCCTTGCTGACTTTATGGCCTTTTGGATGTTTATTCATAATTCTTATTTTACCATCATTTCTCGTTTTTTCATTATTTTTCCCTCATTTGAGGTTTTGTATTTCTCTTGTCCGTCTGTTTCTCATTCATTTGCATTTATTTTTTCACTTTTTTATTTGAAGTGTTTCTATGTCTATTCTCATGTATTTCACAAAAGTTCTCATAGGGTGGCTAAAATGCCCAATGCGCGAATAGCAACCAACACCCAAAAAATAAAAATACTTTGAACTGTACCATCTGAGTGTAAATAGATGACTATAAGGCATACACGCCTTTCACTCTGCCTACTCCTCTCTTGGTCAGCTGATGTTCTGAAAGTTAGAGTCCACTGTTTAATGATTTGCCATTTAATTCCCATGATTCTTTTGTTTCATTTTATAGCTTGCACTATAAGTCATAGAGCAAATATAATTAAAGATGTATATATGTATATATATATGTATATCTCTTTTATCTTGATAATATCATCACTTTATGAATATATTAGATAGAAATGTAAAACTTTCAATCGATACATAAAGGAGTGTTTATACTACAGAACAGTGGTTCTATGTGTAGTTTATTTAGTAACTACCATGATCACCCTTGGCATGATCACCCACGCTGGCAATGAGTGAGATTTTTTATTTTTTGATAATTTACCCCACTTTAGTCTACAATAAACTCTACCTTTTGTTTGGTAGAATACACATTTCTGTCCTTCACCAATGACCATTTAATTAAGCTTACAGATGCTCAGTTGGACTGGGATCAGGGCTATGTGAGGGACAGTAAAGACCACTCATTGCACCATTAACTACTCTCCAATTGAGTTATCTTAATTTTATAGTGTCTAGCACTATTCTCATGTATAAAATCACTGATTCCAGGGTTTAGGAGAGAGAGAGATGTGAGTTTATAGCAGTAGACTTCTTCCAAGACATTCATGTTCAGCACCTTATACAAGGTTGTTGAATGAATCACAGTGCTAGTATCTTTTGCTATATAATTCAGGAGTTCTAATAAAGATGTTCATAGTGTTGGATGGTAGAGACATTATAAGAAAATGTTGTTATGGAAAAGGAAAAATAGAGTGTATACTATGTCTTGGTAGAAATAGTCCGGAATTTGAAATGTCCGGGTTTGTATTCTGGTTACTTTATTTACACTGGAGCGTAGTCATATCAATTCCCTACTTTCATTACGTAATGTCCACTTCACCCACCGAAAAAACAAACAGCATCGAGAAAACAGCTGCTAATGAAGAAACAGCTGCTAATAAAAAAAAACACATTCGATAAAACACTCACCATAGAGAAAATAAACACTAATAGACAGACTCTTAATACTGAAGATATCCTTAAACCTCGTAAAACAGGAAACCCAGTTGATGAAAACATGCGTAAAACTATTCTACATGAGCGCAATGTCAATAGTCTAAAGCTAAGAGAGATTGCTGCTATGATCGGTGTTGTTCAATCAACTGTTTCTAGTATCTTGATTCAACACAAGCTTAGTACTGGAAAGACACATACACCTCGTAAAAAAGGAAAATGTGTTGAAGACATGCGCAAAACTATTCTACACGAGTGCAATGTCAACGGTCTCAAGCAAAAAGAGATTGCTGCTGTGGTTGGTACCAGCAAACATACTGTTTTCAATATCTTGAAGGCATTCAGCGAAAGTGTCTCTCTTGAGATTATAAAAGATATCAAGACTGAGTCCATAATTACCAAAGAAGTTGAGCCAAACTCACAAGTGGAATCACAGCCCACTGCAGACAATAAAGAGATTAAGCAGGAGCATGATCAATCCAGCTGCACAGGCCACCTTTTACAGGCCAATGATGAGACTTGAACTTATCCTATAAATGATTGTATTTGACCTTATCTTTATTAGTGGACATGAATATTAGATTATATTCTACTATCTACAGAGTCAAAGTAGTAGCTTATTACTAAGAATATCAGTGGAAGTATGCTTTGAAATAAATAAACAAGAGTCTATGACCAAGCCATATAAAGTCCACCAATAAATACAGAAGTACTAATAGTGGTGTACTGATGTAAATAGATATCAAATACTGAATGATGATATCAACTATTGGTTTTTTCCAAAAGATTTGTGCATCTGATTATTATTTTTTGCACATCGTGATCAAACTTCAATCCAAAGATTCTTCATGAATTGGTCAACATGAGTAGTATGCTGTGACATTCAGAATACTCTATGAAATCTTGAGTGCACACAAGTACCATAGTACATCTCTGTATCATCTCACTGATTGGTCGTAACTACAAATCAACCTTCTAAGCTCAAATTATTATTGGACACTTAATGAGCTGCCTTCATCTATAAATCCTTAGTGGATTAAATAAGACCTATCAAAGGCAATTAAAATTGAAGACATAATAGATGGCTCTATATTGGTGTGCTTATTCAATGAACCAACCATAAGGCTCCAACATGTAGTCTACCATTAGGTAGAACACCTACACCAACCATACAGTTGCATCTATCAATAAGCTATGCCATAAACTAATCATTAACTACCAAAAGGTAGAATGCCACTGAAGGATAAGCACCCACAAAAAGTATAAATAATGAACCACTCTTCACTTAATAAAAATTATCTTTGTTCAGTCTCGTTATTTTCTACTTGTCTGAATAATCACAATCATCTATTAGAAGAAGAGTTAGTACTATGTCTTGTAGATTACATTGAACTCAAGCCCAGATGATGACACTGCTTACCTTTTTATCTCAAAAATAGCCTTTGGTAGTGTCTATCACCTCTTTCTATTGTTTCTCTTTGTTAATAATAGTACATTACCTTGCTCAGTTATGTTCATCTTGATGAGTACTTGGGTGTTGAGTTGTAGGGGCAGTATGAGAAATAACAGAATAATAACAGACCAGAGAATAGAAAATATTTTCATTCTGGTGAGGTATCACTTTAGCCTTCACTTTTCAATAATTTATCAAGTCAAAATTCATAAGTCAAATAACTCACTCTCTTCTTATATTGAAATCTTCCTTACCATGTCTTTCACCACCATCAACTTCAAGAAAAATGAAATTCCCACCTGCACTGTCTGCAAAAAGACATTCAAAACAAAAGGAAATATGAAAGAACACACTGCCACCCACAACATGTAAGATTAATCTTAAGTCTAAAAGTAATGTTGCTCATTCTCTACTTTGAATAGCTCCATGGCTGAGTCTTCTTGGTATTTATTATAGAAATAGAGGCATAGAATAATAAGAACCAAACTCATCATGCTTTATTGCTATTGTTTACAGACCTCTCTCTGCCATCACCACAGTCTTCTGTGTAGAAGAGAAGAGTGATGATGAGCCAGAGATTGTTGAAGCTGAGGAAGTGCTCAAAGAAGAACCTCTTTGGGCTGCTGGAGAAGAGGAGTTTGACAGCAACAACAATGCTTTTGAGGAGACTGTCTTTGTGGAGGGCATATTCCCATTCTCTTCAAGATTAGAGATAATCTTGCATTGTTTCTTTTCCGAGAATGAGAGTTGCTTTTCCAAGGCACTTGCAGGGAAGGTTGTGTCTTTGTGCAAGGATGTTAGGGATGCCACTCTTGCCAACCCCCAAGAAAACATGCCTGCCTTGGACAGGATCCTTAACCTTGAGAAGAGAACAAAGAGCAAAGTCCCCAAGTTCCCTACCACCACCCACCAAGTTGCAGTGGTTAAGACATGCAAAGACTTGCCCCCACCACCTATGAGTTCTTGATGAATAAACCATCTGAGCACTTAAAGCTCCTTGCCACCAGCCCCCTCAAAACAGCAATGCTTTCTGCCTTGCCTAACAAAACACCCAACCAGAGTGTTTTGCCCCATCAAGGAAAGAAGTGGAGAACACATCCACTGTTCCAGCACCCCATGGTGGCTGTCAACATCAATGGCTCCTCTGTAGATCTCTGGGTAGGAGATATTGTGTGCACTTCTCCTGGTGAAGGAATAACAACAACAGCAACATATAAGCTTGCCTCTTTCTTCACTTCATGTGATAGGTTGATGGCTGAGGCTTACAAGGAAGCACCTGGTTTTTTTGTCAACAACATTGTTCTTCTAGACATTGTTAGAGATGTCCAACTTCCCACCCACTCCCACACCAACTCCACCACCTACCACCTACTCAAAAGAGTCACCACCAATCCCAACAAACAGTTCATGCCAGTGAAAATTGTGCCTCTGAACTTGTTTTTGGATGACACAAGTGGCAATACCACTAAGAAGTGAAACAAATCTGAGAGTTGGGTTATGTCTCCTGCTACCATGCCTCTCAAAGAGCAGAACAAGGTTGAGAATCTGTTGTTTCTCTGTACCAGCAACAAGCTATCAGCAATGGAGATACTTTTAGAGCTGCTAAAGGACCTCAAGGCGTTGGAGAGAGGCATAGAGATGTTTGATGTAGAGTTTGGTGAGTCTGTCCTTGTTGTTGGTGTGCTTCACCTCATCATGGCAGATAATCCCATGCATGTGGCAATTGCATGTAGTCTTGGTGCAAGGGCCAATCTGCCATGTAGAAAGTGCCACTGGAGAAATGGATGTGGATGTGGAGCAGTGGAGCAGGAAGGTGATGCCCCTGCCAGAACAAAAGAAGAGTTGGTGGAGATGTGCCAACGTTGTGACAGCAACCCTGATAACAACAGTCTCAGAAGTAACCCCAGCACTGGCTACAAGTTGACTGGTGGTAAAGCACTCTTGTCTCTTGAGTCATGGGATCTGACCATGGATTGCCCAGTGGAGATACTCCACACCATCTTTCTTGGTGTTGCTAAGCATCTTGTGATTGGCATGGTGCCCTTTTACACTGAGAAGGAAGTCAAGCACTTGGAAGAAAGCTTCTCCAAGTACAGCTCTAAAGCTTTCTCAAGAAAGCACCATACTCCTTTTCACCTGTGTGGGTCTTATCTTGGTAGAGACTTCAAGATTGTTGTCCAGCAAATGCCCACCATCCTGTGTGATCTCACCCAAAAAAGATTCATAAGCAACAACAACTTGAAAGCAATCATCCTTGATTGTTTTGTGAAGCTTGGTTTGCTTGTGTCTCTTCTTTGCATGCAGGATATTGAGGCATGTTTGGACATGTATGTGGATAAGGTGAGATCTGCCACAAAAAAGTTGGCTGCTTCTATCAACCTGTATGACAAACTGCCGGCTCTAAATGCGTCTGCAAAGAAGACATCCATCAGCAGCACCCTAAAGATGCATCTTCTTCACCACCTGTATGAAGATATTGTTTGAAATCCTTAAGCAAAAGTGTACTGTTTGGAATAATAAGATTATATTTCTCAAAAATGCAAAGGGTGCATTTCTTCTCACTATTTATGCTAATCTACATTTTACATATATGGAATAGCTATAATAGGTTCTACAAGAATAGGTGGTCAAGCCCGCTATTTTCAATAATATCTTGCATTTTGGTTCACCAGTTTGCTACAAGACGGAGAGAGGTGAACAGTTTAACAAGTTCATCTGGGAACACATACTGCACACCAACAGGCAGTCACCTTCTTGGGATGTTGCTGTATCTTTTGGGGAAAAGTGTATCTCAACACACATGTGATTATTCAGACAAGTAGAAAGTAATGAGACTGAACAAAGATAATTTTTATTAAGTGAAGAGTGGTTTATTATTTATACTTTTTGTGGGTGCTTATCCTTCAGTGGCATTCTACCTTTTGGTAGTTAATGATTAGTTTATGGCATAGCTTATTGATAGATGCAACTGTATGGTTGGTGTAGGTGTTCTACCTAATGGTAGACTACATGTTGGAGCCTTATGGTTGGTTCATTGAATAAGCACACCAATATAGAGCCATCTATTATGTCTTCAATTTTAATTGCCTTTGATAGGTCTTATTTAATCCACTAAGGATTTATAGATGAAGGCAGCTCATTAAGTGTCCAATAATAATTTGAGCTTAGAAGGTTGATTTGTAGTTACAACCAATCAGTGAGATGATACAGAGATGTACTATGGTACTTGTGTGCACTCAAGATTTCATAGAGTATTCTGAATGTCACAGCATACTACTCATGTTGACCAATTCATGAAGAATCTTTGGATTGAAGTCAGAACATGACACATAGTATTTCAATAGCATACCCTTTGTTGTAATCATGAAGACAATGGTAGCAGTCATAGACCAATTATTAAGTTGTCTCCTTTCTACAATGTAATCTATAGTTAAGACACCACATATTAAAGTCTACTGAACAGGCCATTATTTGACAAGCATCCTAAAACAGTAATAGATCATATTCAGTACACAGCCACTTGTCTATTTAGTATAAATAGATGTGATGACCTAATCTGAACACTCCTTTTTACACCATTTTCCCTGCCATCAACATCACTCCTTTATTTTACATCACTTCTATGTCACTGATCATACACTCCTTTATTATTCATATAGCATATGTCACTTAGTAATTGGATAGTACCATAGAAACATTCATATAAATACTTATCCAATTGTCATAATAAAATCCACATTCTGTTATCAGCTTATACTATCTACTATATCTCATCTTATTTGCACAACACCTAGTACTCTTTTCCTACCTGTTTCCAGTGATCCTTTACAATAGACATGTCAAAATTGTTTTAATAAAAGTATCTTGTTTTGAGTCTGATTAATTCCTTTCAAATTTAACACCCTTGAAGCTAAAGTCTTTAGAAAAAGAATAAAAGATGTAGCAATTCAAAATAATAAACAACAGAGTTTAACCACAAGTTCTACTGTTCAGTATACCTTTGACTTAAAAACACAAAGATGACATCTCAAAAAGTATATATTCCTTAATATTCAATAGAGTAACATTCTTATATTTAAAATAATAATGTATAAAATTTAAAGTAATACTCTAAAAATAAATTAGTGCCTTCTGCCAGAATTGAACTGGCGACCTTCTGCTTACTAGGCAGACGCTCTGCCAACTGAGCCAAGAAGGCGGGATGTTTGGCTTGGCCGAGTTAGTAGTAACATTTGTTAAGCATTGCAGAGGTTGAAGGTTCAAATCCCAGGGAAGAACAATTTCTGC
The DNA here is from genome assembly GCA_025094145.1 of Spinellus fusiger. Classification (NCBI taxonomy): domain Eukaryota; kingdom Fungi; phylum Mucoromycota; class Mucoromycetes; order Mucorales; family Phycomycetaceae; genus Spinellus; species Spinellus fusiger. The sequence continues at coordinate 4,723 of JALLLS010000150.1, read as the reverse complement.
TCTAAAACAGGCATCCCAGCCCCTACCAATTTTCTGGCAAGGTGGGTGACTACCTTTGGTTTTGGGGTCTTGGCTGGTGGTTTCAACCATGTGTCCTGTCCTTTTCCCTCCCATGCAGGCACTGCCTTGCAGTCCTTATGTTCATATATGCCCAAAAAGGGTTTAATGCCATTTTCTTTCTGGTGTGGTTCCTGGTTTGGCTGGTCTGGTCTTGGGGTGCTAGCAGGTGGAAGGATGCCCTCACAGGCTTAATTAAGCAATCTTTCCTATCTTTCAAATAAGTCTTAGTCTTAGTAATTTGTCTGTATTTCAACTCCTTTCCTTTCATTCTATGTTCCTATCCTTATATGTAAAATATGCTTCCCTAATATGTCTGTTGGAGTCACTATACTATTTCTAGCTTGTGAAAAATACTCCTAAAATAAAAAATCTTTAACCTGAGCCAAGAAGGCAATTTGTCTTTTGTCATTCCCTAGTTTGGATAGAATAGTTCTAAGCCCAAAGGTATGTGCACAGAGTGGAATAGCTAGTGGTTCTTGGTTTGGACTGAAGCCCACGTAGATCAAAGAGGAAGAATAAAAGAGAAGATAGAAGATAATGTTTATTCATTGAATTCACTTGATTATTTATACTAAATTCTACAGTGTACAATTGCATATACATGTCTTGGCTTTATGTTCTCTTCACAGTGAAAATATTAAGCCAAGACAATATATTGCATTAGCATTTATCTTATTAATTATATTATATTATCTGTGTGTATCCACACAGGATAATGTGTGTTCCAAAAAGGGAAGACATGTGCAGCCAATAGTATTACTCTATTTGACAGGACAGTGTCTAGCATGGACACTTTCATAGCTCAATGGGTAGCACTTGTCCTGTGCACCCCTGAGATCCTGGGGTTGACCCCAGGATCTCAGGGTCAAATGACACTTTCAGCCACCTACCCTTTCTCTGGTGGTGGTTTTGGCCTGTTCTTGGTTCTGCAGTCTTGGCTGGTGGTTTCAACCATGTATCCTGTCCTTTTCTCCTCCCATACAGGGCTCCCATACAGGGCTCCCATCACAGCCTTCCCTGGTCCTGCCTCCCAAGCAGGAGTTTGATGCCATTGTTCTCTGTCTCTGATTTCCTTTGGGTCTTGTTCTGGAGTGAACAACATGCTTCTCCTGCAGCAATTGGTTTCTGAAGTATAGCTATTAATGATCTTTAATATTGCAGCAATTATACTTGTAACAATAAAAATAAAAAGTTTAATCTGAGCCAAGAAGGTATCTCTCTTTCTGCTAAGCAACACTTTTTTCAAAAACCAAAATTGTAAGTCTATCCAAATTTGAAAATCATCCATCCATCACCAAAACACTGCATCCATCAAAAAACACAATCCATCCATCAACATCACCCACCTCCCCACCTACTGTCCAAGTTTCAGGTCATCACCACTTGAATAGCAGTAGATACACCATGTCTTTTGGGAATACCCACCAACAGTTGCTGCAGTTGCAGCAAAACACAGCTGCTCCCTCCCAAGCTGACATTATTTTGGTGTTGACTTTGCTCTCTGATGAGATAAATCAGGTCAGACAGCATAATCACCAGCAGCAAAAGCTTGATGCTTTTGAGAGACTCCTGGAAGAAAACTCAAGACTGCAAGGGACAGTCAAGGCTCTGGAGGCAGAGATCAGTGCTCTCAAAGCAGCAGCAGCATCACCAACAGTCCCAGCCCCCACCAATGTCCTGAAACCAAAGGAAACACAGACACCAAAGAGTAGAGCAACTGATCCACTACAAGGTCTGCCTACTGTCAAGGACTCTTCTTGGGCCACAGTGGCCAAGAAACGTGCCAAGGCTCCTGTCAAGAGGTCACAGCCTTCAGAGAGACGTGTTGCTGCTGCAACAAGAGCCTTCACTGTCTCAGTAGGTGAACAAGGGTACAACTATGTGTACATCTCCCGCAGAAGATGCATAAACTGTCCAGAAGTGCATAAGCTCCTCAGAACCCTTGGCTTTGATGCTGGACACACCCTGGATGTCTGTTTCCATGCCAGATCTGTCATTGGCCTGTTGGTGCACCTTCAGTATGAGCCAGAAGTGCTGTCTCTCTTGGAAAAGGCTGGCATCACCACCTACAAGGACTTTGATCCTACAGCACCAGAGCACCTTGCTGATCCCAAATATGCAACACTGTCAAAAGAGGACCTGGCCTCAGAAGCCATCCACCTGCATGAGAGCAGATGCCTCCAGGCCATTGCCTACATGCACCCCCACACAGCCTTCTCTGTGGCCACAGCATTTGCTGAGGTAGGATGGATTGAAGAATCCCAGATCCCTGAGAACCCCAACAAGAGGAAGCAGTACCAGGACAGAGACAGGGAATCAACAGCATTTAAGGCACCACAAACAGATGAAGAAATGCTAGATGCCTCAGAAGAAAACACAACTTATGAATAGAGTCTCTCTGGGACTCTGGAATGCCAATGGACTTCAACAGTCTTTGGTACATGACATTATGCAACACACACACTCATTTACTATGCTCTTCATCACAGAAACATGGCTCCTTTCTCCCTCACTCCTCCCCACATCATGGACACAGTTCCACACTTATGGTAAGCCAGTGGTAGGCAACTACCATGGTTCCATGGGTATCTGTGCTCTCATCTATCCCCTATGCTCCTATTATGTCACCCATATCTCTATGCCCACCCCCTATGCCCTTGGAGTCCAATTTGGATCCATTAGAATTGTATGCCTTTACCTTCCCCCCTCCCTATCCACAGAAGAAGCCCTAGAGGTTCTCAATACCATTCCTTTGAACAATGACACCCTGATCTGTGAAGACCTCAATGCATGCCTTGGTGATCATGTTGGTGATCATGCATCCAACTCCAGAGGAAATGCCTTGCTTTTTTGGATAGAAGAACAAGGCCTGGCAGTCCTGAACTCTTCTCTTGCATTTGGTCAGCCTACCTACATCTCATTCAGGCAACAGCAACAGCTTAGTAGTATCATTGACCTCTTCATCACCAACACACCACTTACCAATTCATGCATAGAGGTTGATACCAAGCACTCACTGAACTCTGATCATAGACTTCTCACTTTGTCTTTTGATTATGATCTCTCTGACTTTCACCTCTCACCACCACCTCTCAGAAGACTATGGAACTTGTCTAGATTGAAGGAGCCTGACGTTGGTAAGCTGTATGCACACCATTTCCAGACATTGTCACAAAGTCTTAGCACAGAGCTAGCAGCCTTAGTAGCCTTTCCACCAAGATCACAGCCTCCCATTGACCAGTTGACTGAGCACTTTAACAATAATGTATACAAGGCACTTGATCTCTCTGTAGGTAGCAAACGTCCAAGACCCACACACTGGAAGGCCTTTTGGTCTACATCACTACAGGAGGTAGCTGACCTGAGAGATAGACACTACAGAAGATGGAGACGTGCTGTTGGCCTTGACAAAGTCTACTGGTGGAAGAAGCACCAAGCAGCAGTAGCATCATTTAGAAGTGAAGTGCAGGCTGCCAAAAGAAGAGCATGGCATGCCTTCTGTCAGGCAATGGAGAGAGACTTTGCAAAGACAACCTCAAAGATCAAGCAGCTGAGACAACATAGGCAGAAGCAGACCACATACCAGCACCCTGATGGACCAGAAGCAGCTGCCACAGCAATGGGAAGACACTTGGAGACTATCTACAGTGGAGGTATTCTGCCTGAAGTAAGACAACCTGCACCAGCACCAACATTACCACAGCTACCTTTCTCTGCTAGCAATGCACCTTTGACTTCAGCAGATGTATTACACTGGATTGCCTTTCTGCCATCTTGAAATGCACCAGGTTCAGACCACATCAGAGCAGAGATGATTAAGTCCATCAAGTTTGTGATTGCACCTGTTCTGTCTAACTTGTTTACAGTTTGCTGGCAATGGGCCTATGTCCCCTCACCATGGCACCAAGCACAGGTCTTTCCTATCTACAAGAAGGGTAGTCCAGACAATCCTGCCAACAATAGGCATATTTCTCTTACCTCAGTAGTGAGGAAGCTGTCTGAAATGTGTCTTGCACCCATGTTGCATAAGTTCTCCCTGCCTCTGGATGTGGCCCAAGGTGGTTTTAGACCAAGAAGAGGTGCTCTTGACCAGGCCCTGTGCCTTCACAGTATCATCAGCCAGCACTACAAACAGCATCACAAGTACCCAGTAGTGGCCTATCTGGACATCAAGGCAGCTTATGACACAGTTGACTGTAAAGTGATATGGAATGCTCTCAAAAAGAGAAACACCCCACCTGCTTTCCTGGCACTTCTAGTCAACATGTTTGATGAGGTCTCCATCAGTGTTCTACTGAGCAACTATGTCTCTCCTGCTTTTGTCCCTGTGGCTGGAGTGCTTCAAGGATCAGTGCTAAGTCCTCACTTGTATTCTATATACATTAACTCTCTTCCAGCTGCCTTCAGGTCTATACCTTTTGTACATTCTCCAACAGTTGTCTCATCTACTTCACCATCTTCACTGAGAGAGTACAACTACTTACTAGATGCATCCAATGCTCTACCAGAACCAAGACCAACAGTTATCAACTCTCTCTTCTTTGCAGATGACATAGCCATCATTGGTAGTCCCCAGGAAGTCCAAAGCATGCTGCAAGTAGCAGAACAACACTCACTGTCTCTGGGTTTCAGATGGAGTCCATCAAAGTGTGCAATAGTCCAA